>JAJDMX020000319.1:0-47416 GCA_022345685.2 Nothomitra cinnamomea | reverse complement strand
TGTGGAGCGCATCTTAAGTGGAGATCGCGTGGCTATTCGTCTTTTACTAAGCCCTAAGCATCACCAAAACACCATCGTCCTTATTGCTGGAATCCGGGCACCCGCAACCAAACGCACTAACACCTCCGATGGCAAAGAACAGCCTGCGGAACCTTACGGGGAAGAAGCAAAGGACTTTGTCGAAACCCGACTTCTCCAGCGGTCCGTCAAGGTCGAAATCGTCGGTGTCAGCCCCCAAAACCAGCTAGTTGGCGTAGTAAAGCATCCTAAAGGAAGCATTGCGGAGTTTATCCTGGCCGCTGGCTTGGCGAGATGCACCGACTTTCACTCAACGATGCTAGGAGCGGATATGGCTACCCTACGTCAAGCCGAACGAGGGGCAAAGGAGAAGAAGCTTGGCCAGTTCACTGGGCATGTCGCAGCCAAGGATTCAGGTGCTGCGAGTAATGCAGAAGCTACTGTCAGTAGGGTCCAGAGTGCAGATACACTATATGTTCGGTCCAAGTCAGGAGCCGAGAGACGAGTGAACTTGAGTAGCATTCGGCAACCGAAGTACGTGCTAGCACCCGGATCATTTCGTATTGATACATGTGTCCTAACCTACAGTTCTAGACCCTCCGATCCTAAGCAAGCCCCCTTTGCGGCAGAAGCAAAGGAATTCCTTCGAAAGCGACTTATTGGCAAGCACGTCCGGGTAACGACGGACGGAAAGCGGCCAGCGCAGGAGGGGTACGAAGAGCGTGAAATGGCGACAGTTGTTCACAGCGGCAAGAATGTTGCTCTCTTGCTTGTTGAAAACGGCTATGCATCGGTGATCCGGCATAGGAGAGACGACGAGGATAGATCCCCTATCTATGATGAGTTGCTAGCAGCTGAAGAGATTGCACAAAAGGAGGCAAAGGGGATGCACGCCGCGAAACCTCCTACGACTAAGCAATTTGTCGACTTCTCCGAGAGTGTCCAGAAGGCCAAGATACTATTCTCTATCCTTCAACGTCAGAAGAAGGTACCGGCTATTGTTGATTTTGTAAAGTCTGGCTCTCGGTTGACGGTGCTTGTTCCACGCGAAAACGCGAAAATCACCTTCGTACTGTCCGGAATCCGCGCACCAAAGTCTGCCCGCAATGTTAATGAGAAGGGGGAGCCTTTCGGCCAAGAAGCTCACGACTTTGCGATACGCCGCTGCATGCAGCGTGATGTTGAGATTGACGTCGAAAATCTGGATAAGGTCGGCGGTTTTATCGGCACGGTCTATATCAACCGGGAGAGCTTTGCAAAGCTACTCGTGGAAGAAGGCCTTGCATCCGTACATGCTTACTCCGCCGAACAGTCAGGCAACGCCAACGAGCTTTTAGCGGCCGAGAAGAAGGCGAAGGAAGCTCGCAAGGGCATGTGGCATGATTGGGACCCAAGCAAAGAAGAGAATAAGACTGAAGAAACGCATTCCGATGACGAAGATAAGAACAGAGATGCCGCACCTGTGGCTCGAAAGAAAGACTACCGGGACGTAGTCGTAACCAACGTCGACGATACGGCGAAGTTAAAACTTCAACTAGTTGGATCCGGGACAGCGTCACTCACTGAATTGATGACGGCCTTCAAAAACTTTCACATGAACCCATCAAACAATACCCCACTCCCACGTCCTCCCAAGTCTGGCGAAATCGTTGCAGCCAAATTCATGGAAGACAACGAGTGGTATCGTGCAAAGGTTCACCGAGTAGATCGAGAAACCAAGCAAGCAGAAGTCACGTACATCGACTACGGAAACTCTGAGAAAATCCCTTGGACTCGCCTACGGCCTCTCACCGAGCTACAATTCAACACGACTAAACTCCGTGGCCAAGCCGTCGACGCCGTCCTATCCTTCTTACAGTTCCCTACCCAATCAGAATACCTCGCTGACGCAGTTAGCTTCATCAACCATCTCGTACAGGATAAGCAATTGGTGGCTAACGTTGACTATACCGCTCCGGATGGAACGCTTTATATCACGCTCTTCGACCCTAAAGTGTCTGGCACCCTGCAGGAGTCCTACAATGCGGACATCGTGGCCGAAGGCCTAGCAATGGTTCCCAAGAAACTAAAGGCTTGGGAGCGTGCTTCCACCGATGTCTTAGCCGCCTTGAGAGCTAAAGAAGAGGAAGCTAAGGAGGAACGGAGAGGTATGTGGGAGTACGGCGATTTGACTGCCGAGGACGATTAGCCATGTTCCCTTGTACCCAACCCCCTATCTAGACGACCCCATGTTATTTTCACGCCACGCTTCATAAGCTATGTCCTTTTCGGTACTGTGCTCGCCATAGACCAGCATTCTCATTTCTCATAACTTTCATGTCTATTCCCGCACAGGAAGCATAATGTTTTGCATCCTAATAAGCCGGATTCTTGACGAAACAATCCATGACTTTCACGAAAGCCCCTGTCCCGTAGCATGGGCGGATGCATTCCCAGTATTGCCTACAGTCTCCGGTCTGGAAAAGTGGCCAGAAACCATCAAAAGTTCGTTGTTTTAGATGAAATACCAAAAAGGCGCATTCCCGCATGAGAACCTCTTCTTCCAAGGAAATTATTTATTGACATGAGCAACTAAATCCTACCAATTCTCCCACACCTGGTCCGGCACCACCCCCCTCATAACCCCCCAATGCCCCACTGCACTCCCCCTCTGCCAGTTTTCCAACATTCTCATCGTCTTCGCACCTCCCTCCCTCAACACGCCAGCCCACGTCTCTCCCGGCTTCATCTCAAATATACTCAACGGAACCTCATACAAAGGCCTTAAATACTGCCTCCGTGCCTCACTCCCCAAAAAGTCCTTCTCCCCGGCCTTCCGGAACCCAAACCCCCTGTCAGCCCGTGTACAGAAAATAACAAGATTCGTGAAATCCAGCTTCTTAACCTCGAGTTCCACGGCGCTAGGGGCGGGGAGTTCCCTATAAATCCGACAAGTGGGAAACACAGCCGCGATGGTCCGCACGACTAACCCCGCGCTAGGACTCAATAGATCCCCACCGTAGTTGATAGCGATTACGCCTTCTGGCTTGAGAAGGTTGCGGAGGCCTTGGATGAATTCAACCGTGAATAAAGAGGCGGGCTCGGCACCACCGGTAAAGACGTCGTGGATTATGTAGTCGTATCGTGTTTCCTGGGTTTGGGCAGCGGCGACGAAGGGAATCGCGTCTGAGAGGATGGCCGTGTGGTTTTTGGGGAGGCCGAAGTAAGTCGTGGCGTAGGCGTGGACGAGGGGGTCGATTTCGACTACAGTTGTGTTGACAGAATGGGCGATTAGGGCCGTGACTGAGGTTCCGATTCCTAGGCCACTGGGGGAAATTTTAGCGTAGGGTCAATGCAACGGTAATAGCGGTAGTGGGCTTACATTACTAGTGCGTTCTTTTGGCTGTCACCCTTGGTTTCCGCGGCCTCATCTCCGGTCCTGCTCTCCTCTGCCCCCTCGATCTCCACAAGCCTTACAGCCTCCAACATGACAAAAACTGCATAAACCGGTTCCATCACCCTCGGAGTCACCCCCCGCGCAGGCGGGATCAACCATTCCCCACCTAATAGAGAATGATCACACCTCAAAACCCTAAACCGATCCTTCGTATTCTCCAAAACAGAGATATAGCCTGTTACCGAGTCCTGGCGGGCTAGGATCTGGTATTTCAAGTTTTGCTGGAGGGTAGAATTGAGCAAGGCTGTTGTTTGGGGGATGGGGAGGTGGGTGTTATACCAGAATGCATGGAAGAGGGAAGGGATGGTTAGGAATAGGAGTTTTGAGGGCGCGAGGATGGCGTATAGAAGAGAGAAGACGTATTGTAGGCCGGACCGGCTGAGGAAGACCGAGTCGAGCGCTGGTCTGCGCGGGCCGAGCAGGGATGTTGCAATCCGGACGATGGTCCGGAAGAGAGAGTATGAACCCGCGCCAAGGGCAAAGTTTATTATAACGGGGTCTTGGCCGGCGAATAGACCGCCGAGGTCCTCGATGGTTGAAAGGAGTTGCGCGGCGACGCAGACGGAAAGGAAGAGGAGAGGGTAGTAGGTTAGGGATTCGGTTATTAGAGGCCCATAGTTGGTACCGTAGTGGTAGGAGTGCGGGAAGAGACGGGTTTGGACGAGTGGGATGTAAGAAGAGAGTAATGGAGTTAATGAGAGGAGCTTGCGTGGGATGTAGCGGTATAGAATGTAGGTTGTGACCCAGGCTAGCGTGAAGACTATGGGGATCATAAGGGAGTGATAGAGAGAGGATGGAATTGACCCGTACACAGGAGCGAGCGTGAGTTGGGAGACTGGGGAATAACATGCTGCAAGTAAAATGAACGCGAAAGCCTTCAAAGGCGTTATGATATCGCTGCGGGTGGCAGGTCTAGCTCCTTCGACTCCCCAGGGAACTTTGGCGGCTTTTTTGGCCTGTAGCTTGGGCTTTGGTGATACTGTGGCTGGTGGCTCCTTGGGCTCTTTAGACCCTTTGCCCTTTCTTTGGGTTGCCATGGCTAAGGGGAAACAGAAACGCAGACAACCGCGAGTAGTAAAGCAGGCCAACTACCTTTTAGGGATAACGCGAAGCGCACTGAAGGAAACACAGACCCAAGCAGAAGTAATTCAACACGTTAAATGAAACGCGTTCGACCCCTAACTAGGCTTAGCTGTGGTATTTCATGGGGTATAAGGAGATAACAAGGCCTCAAGAACTTATATATGCCGATGGAGGAGATTGTTCGATTGTTGTTCATGCAGATGGGTTATTGTGGGGATGCTGTGGGATTAGCACGCTCCTCGCGACTCAGTCTCCTCCCATTAATCTATTTTCTAGAGTAGATAGAAGCAGATAGGAAGGTCGAAGAGAGATGATGGGCGGGCTGTTGTTTCAGACGATCGTCCGAAACTCAAGCGAGAGCAATAGATGATTTCGCTTTGTCTCGACAAACACTAATTCAACCACTACCCATCCACGAGATGTTCAAAACACCCAACTAATCGTGCGGAGATGGTTGAGTTCAAAAAGCGCCACACTCTTTGGACTATCCTTCGGATTTCTTTTCGCTCAATTATTTGCGGATCTTATGTATGTACATACAAAATGCATGATCTATCTGCCCTACCTCCCTCAGTTGCCCAAAGACGCCATATCTCAATGCTTCTAATCCTCCATCAGAGCCTCTTATTGAGGGCTTCTGAGAGAAATAGTACAGTAGTAGAATCAAATTCCGTTCCCCAATCGCCCTTTCAAGATACTACAGAAAGAACTCTCCTAGTCCAAATCCTCCGCGACATCTTCAATGGTTACAGCCCGTCCCTTTCCCTTGTCCATCGATCCTTCAGTAGATGTGCTCGCAGAAGCAGCAGGTCGATCAGGCTGGGATTGCTCAACAGCCGTCTCCTTTCCCTTTACGCTCGGCGTGTCAGGAGTAGGCTGTCCATTCTGGGTCGCCGAACTGGTTTCAGCGGGTGTGCCACTCGTGTTTACATCGCTGGCTATGGGTGAACCGTCAGCTCTAGGAGTCAGAGGAAGACTTGCGTCTGATCCATTTGCTCGACGCCTGGTGATATCGGCCGCGATCGAATTCAACACTGCAAATGAGTTGTCCAACGAGCTCAAAGCATTTCTGATGGATTGTTCGCTCTGTGTTGTAGACATTCTTGGTTGTTCTCTAGTCAAGCCTGCCATTGCGGCTTGGTGATTACTGACTTGTCCCTGAGCCGGCAGGCTACCACTAGGTCGCGAGCCTGGCGACAACAACGCTGCCATTGCAGTTTGATGATTACTAACTTGTCCCTGGGTCGACGCGCTACTGTTGGTTCTCGAGCCAGTGAGGTTCGGAACAGGAATTGATGATACTCCCCGAGCTTCACTTGATTGATTTGAAGGGGTTTCGCTTGATTGATTCGAGGAAGCAGTATTTGCTGGCACGCGGTTCAGAGGCAGGAGTGTCCATCCGGGCGGAATAGCCACTCCGGGTGGAAGATTCGGATCGCCAGCAGGGATAGCTTGTCTCTGGGAGTTCGAGGCGTGTGTTTGAACGACATGGACACTTCCAATAGGAACCTGTGGCTGAAAATTGACGGGCAGCGATGGGTTAGCTCTCGGTCCAGCTGCAGCTTCTTGTCGTAGCCGAGCCAATTCAGCCCGAAGAGCATATATAACTCGTAGTTGATCGGCCTGAACATGAAGTCTCCTTAGCTCCTCCCCCATCTGGATTTCCATTTGTAATAGTTGGACCTGCCAACTATCATGGCCGGTCGGAGGGAACTGTGCATTGACAATGGTTTGCATTGGATCTTGAGGCCGCCCAAGACCGACTCCAAACGCAACTCCACGACGAGGAACATCATGCACTTGTCCCGGCTGACCTTCATTCTGTGCCAATGCAGGTGCTAGCTGACCGCCTTGTAGTTGTTGCGCCATACCCCGAAAAATATTGCCACGCCCAACACCGACACCGATACGGAAGGGGCCTAAGTTGATGAAACGACCCCGCATTTGAGGCTGATCTGCGCCAGGGGCTGGATCCGCTTGCACACCTTGTCCGCCAGCCTGATGATGATGATGATGGTGGTGGTGTTGCGGTTGCTGCTGGGGTTGATGCTGTTGCTGTTGCTCTCCCTGGTGCGGTTGCGGTGGAATAAACTGGACGCCTCCTGCTACTCCTTGTCGATTTTGGGCACCTAGTCCGGGGATCGCAAGATTGGCGGGGATTAAAACAGGTCGACGACACGTTGGACAGATTTGCTGTCTCTCCAGCCAACTCCGGAGACACCCAAAATGTAGTATGTGACCACAAGGCAACTTCTTAGGCCGGGAGCGCTCATCCATAGCGTTTGCTCCTCTCCTGGCATTTCCCTGTTCATCCGCGGCTAGGGCGTCATTAACCTGCCACGCTCTCATTTCTTCACGGCAAATGATACAGACCTCCCCCCTACTGACTTCTTCCACAGTTGCATCCGGATATCGCTCATTCATATCGCGAGTGGCGCGGCGGTAACGGAGGAAGTCGCGAATTCGTTTAATAAAAGACCGAAGGGTGAGGAAGACATCTCGCATAATATGAATGGGAAGGCCGTAGAAGGTAAGGAGAATAACGAAGAACGATATGTAGATGATGAGCTTTATAAAATCTAGAGAGAAACAAGCATGTCAATAAATTGTTATAAAGAAAGAATGCGCGGACCAAGCGTGAAAATAAGACGGGGGACAGTAAATAGACCCTCGTCTGGTGGTAGTGTGTTGCACGCATGGACTGAGGTAGAGTGCTTACCAGTCACCAAATCGAGATAAAATACCCACTGCCCTTTATCCTCCCAGCCAGGTACATCAACGTCTATCTCATCAACGGCATCAGGATCGGGCAAATCGGTCGGCGGTTCGGCGGCATTGTCTTGCTGTTCAGCCGCCGTCCTGAGTGCTTCTGCCCTTGCTGCCGCCAATTCTGCCCTTCGCTCTTCTAGCCGAAGCTTCGTTTGACGCTTGATAATGAGTGCCTCTATCAAAGAAATGGCGTACCGAGCGGCAGTTGATATGGAGGATATAGAGAGGACGGCGAATTCAAATGCGAACATGACCATCATATTTGGGCGGGCCTGTTGAAGGACTGTATTGACCGCATAGTTGAGAATCGAGAAGTCGAAGAGGAGAGATAGGAACAGCGAAAAAGACAGGCGAGCGTGGAATAGCCTGGGATTCGCTGGTGGCTGTTGTTCGAGCACCTCTACGCGGCCTTCACCTATCCAGCCCCATACCTTGCCAACTAGGAGCCCTACAAACATGACCAGGAACCATCCGCCGACTTCCTCCCTGAATATCGTCATAGCCAAGCATGTTTCCGTAATGGCAAACCAAGCCTTCTCGTAGAGCTGTTCGATCTCGATAGGACGAAGGGGACCATAGAGGATTCTCTGCATACCGAACACGATGGTCGCAACGCCTAGAAGAAGGATGTTCGTGAGTATCTGAGAGAGTCAGTTTGCTAGTCTTACCACTCTAGAAGATGGATAGGAATCTGACCATGAGACAGGCATTGCTCTGCGAGAGGTATACAGCGGCGGAATAGAAGTTCGGCCGCTGGTGGAATGCTCTCAGGATAACCCCAACCGCTAGGGCCGTAGACGTCTGTATGTAGAAGGTTAGATCAAACATTATTTCGATCGATTGAGCTTCTACGAGAAGGGAGACATTACCCCAGCGTACGCTGCCCACCGCATTGTGTGAGTATTTGGCGGGATGCCGAGACTTGCCGAGAAAACGGGTTGCTGTTGTGCTATTAAATCACGCCCTTCTAAACAAACAATCAGAACATTCACACATCGCAGACACGTTGAGCTCCACAACGTCAACAACTCGAGAAAGCACTTTGGTTCCAAGCAGTGAAGACACGGTGGCTTAGGACGTCTCGCTTAAACTCGCTTACAATGCCGGACAAAGAACTACGTCTGGTTACCCGGCCCGCACAGGGCAGATTCGACTTTATCAACGGCGCCGTCACTCGCCCAGACGACAAACATTTGGGTGGGCCAAGAAAGCGCAAGCTCTCTGTATCCGCTGAGGACTTTGCTAGGTTTGACCTAAAATCCCATATTGTGATACGCCTTTTCGATCTCCCCTTCTCTCTCATCCCGGCCGACATCATGAAGGACATTGAGAATGGGTCGGTGACTCTGTTGCCTCCACCGAAGCTAGATCTAGAGGCATACATTTCAAATTACACAGGTAGGCTGCACTACTATGGGTACACACCAACTCTCCAGGAAGCTATACTAATACCCATGGCCAATATAGGCCGTACTAGATACGAACGACTCCTTATGATCGGCACGACCTCTACCTATCTTGCCCGAGACGCTCTGAAGGCTGCTGTCGCCGAAGCGAAGGCGGGAATAGATATTTCACGATACGAGAATGCTGTAGAACTCCTCAAAGAACTCAACCCTGAAGATCCTGCCTGTAAATTGGACGAGAAGTGGATTGAGGCCACAAAGAATCGCGTCAAGGCAGAAACGGACCGTCTAGAACTTGAGCTCAGAGGCTACAAAAACAATCTTATCAAGGAAAGCATTAGAGTATGTCTGCATATCATTTATCTGGTATTTAACCAAACGGCATTGGCTTCTATAGTTGCTAATCATACTTGCCATTCAAAATAGATGGGCAAGGAAGAGCTTGGTGCTCACTACCATGCAATCGGAGACCTTGCGGCTGCTAGGAGTGCCTATTCCGGAATGCGAGACTACTGCACCACTCCAAAGCACATCCTTGACCTCTGCTTGAAGCTCATTGTTGTTGGAATCGAACAGACCAACTGGATATCCGTGAACGGCAATGTCACGAAAATTCGACCCCTCCAGCGCACCCCTGACGAGGAGACGAGTGTACAGCCGATCCTCGCAGTCTCCATGGGTCTTGCTCACTTGTCAGGTGGCAATTTCCGTGATGCAGCTCTGGCCTTTCTTGGCGCAAACCCTAGTCTAGGCAGTAGATTCAGTCAAGTTATCTCTGCAAACGATGTTGCTGTCTATGGTGGTCTCTGCGCACTTGCATCCATGGACCGGACCGAACTACAGACGAAGGTCCTTGACAACCAGCAATTTCGCCCTTACCTCGAGCTTGAGCCTCACATTCGCCGTGCTATTGCCTACTTCTGCAACTCCAAGTATTCTCAGTGTCTGGAGACGCTCGAAGGCTATCGCACTGACTACCTCATGGACATCCATCTTCACCACCATCTTCAAGTCCTCTATGGCCGTGTCCGCAGCAAGAGCATCGTTCAGTTTTTCATTCCGTTCAGTAAGGTGACTATTGCCAGCATGGCCAAAGCTTTCGCCACAACCGAAGAGAAGATGGAGAACGAATTGGTTGAGATGATCCAGGCAGGTGAGCTAGAAGCTAGAATTGACACGGTGGAGCGGGTAAGACGTTCGTAGACTCTGTTCCTTTACATCATTAGCTAACATGCAATGCTCCCCTTCAGCTACTCGTCGTTCATGAAACAGATCTCCGCGCAACCGTTCACGAGGAAGCTGTTAAAATGGCGGAATACTACAACTTTGAGGCTCGTCTACGTCTCTTCCAAATGAACGTCATCGCCGCTGGCCTAGAAGTCCGCGTTCCGAAGAAAGGCGAGTCTTCCACAGCTGGTGCCAACACGGACGTCTTTGGTGCAGGAGCTTCTGGGAGTGGTAGTGGGTCTAGGACTGGACTGCGCAGCGGCAACCGGGGCGGAGCTTGAGGGCAGTTATGGCGACTGGTTCTTCTTTTCTTTTGATAGGGAATAGGGCGCAAACTTTGTCTCGTGATGCGATAAAAGCGAATTTCTCGGCGTAGTCGATCGGCATAGCTAAGGCATAGGCGGTATACTGGCGTATGTTACATTACGTTACATAGTTCATGATACCTGGCATGGATAGCTAGATTTTCATGTCATAATGCGGAAACAAATTAAAAAAGAATGACTCCACCGTTGCAACTGTGTCTACTGCAGCCTTCCAGTGTAGGCTCGGCAAAACTTGAAATACTGACTAACACCTCTTACTCCCTATCCTCTGCAATATGTAGAGTATTGTTCAGGAAATACTCCAGCTCCCTCTTGCATACCTCAATCCGAAGCCACGTCTCTGCCACGCCGTCATCTATCACTTCAAGAAACCCTAGGATCTCACCACCTATCAAGCCATCCCGAGACTTCACCGGCTGCTTCTCCTCCCCCTCCTCTTCTGCTTCTTTTTCTTCTCTTCCTCGCTCTTCAAAGACATCCCGTCGCTCAGAAGTGTCTCGCCTCTCCCGTGTTTCTTTCTCTCGGCTCTCGCCCACGTCCTCTTCACGAGCTATTCAGGCTCGCTCCTCCGCCTCCCAGGCCCTTACTTTTTCGCGGCTAAAGGGATTTGAGGGTGGTAATGGTATCTTGAGCACGTAACCTTCAATATCAATGAACTAGAACCCCCAAACCAATAGAAACAGGGGTAAGAGGGCTCGTCAAATACCCCTCAACCGTTCTCACCCTGACTTATCTCCGCGCAACACAACTCGTCATCCCGTTTGCTCCCTCCTACCTCTCCACGCCCCCTATCCAAACAAACGACACTCCATAAAGACGACCTCACCTTTAGTCATTTTCTCCACCGCCCTCCCAAACACCCCTACCTCACCCACCCTACCTCCTTTACCGGTTCCACCCGATCACTCCCGACCCAAACGGCAAACCCACCGCAAAAACAACCCCATGCTCTAAACTAACATCCCCGTCACACCCCAAACACAGCTTTTTCCCCGCGCCCCCTCTTACCTCTACAGCACGTATCTAGTCACACCCCTATCCATTGAAACCACAACCCAGCTAGTTCAACAACAGCAAAATAAAAGCAGGCCACCCCAGTCCACAATACCTACCTCAGCACTCTCACTCCCACAACAACAACAACCACATTTCCCCGGGAGCGCGGTAAAACCTTTCAGTGACACACGTTTTCCAACCCCGCATGGGACCTCGTAATCGCCAAACCCCGTATCCGCACCACAGGAAACCAAACCGCACACGAAAAAACAAAACGAAAAAAACTATTTATACCCTACGTACAAAGGTCCTGTTTTCTGTCTCCTATTCCAGCACGCCTATCCCTCCCCCCCTCCTTCACTGCCACATTTCGACTTCTCTCGAAACCAGGAGAGAGACATGCCTCAAACACACTTCCAGGAAGGCAACGGATCCCAGGGTAAAGTCCCGCCCCGGCGCATGCGAGTCTCAAGATTTTACGTCAACACTGTCAAAGATCGCAAGATTGGCGTAGTGAAGAACATTTTGTTTTCCATCACAATCAGGGAGAAAGCACGACTTTGTTCTAGAAATCAACCGTCGGAACAGTGTCCCGCACTTCCATTTTTGTTTCTAGAAACTAAACTTAAAAAGAGTAGAAAAAGTTAAAGATTTCGAAAAACCTATCCCCAATCAACCGGATCAGGAGGCAGCCCTGCCATCAAGCATCAACACTCATAGCAAGAAAGTGAGTATATACTCAAAGCCCAAGAATGATGCCGCCAGTCCAAAAACAGTATGAAAAGAAGAGCTGGAGAGAATAAAGCGGGAAAAACCTTTGGACTAAAACACAAAAGCTTTTTTTTTGTCGTCGTTCCCGAAAACTGAAGAATTTGTCCTGTAAAAATTGGGCTGTCTCCTATGTTTCATGACGGGGCGTGATAAATTCGTAAGCGAGCGTGAGATGCCATCGTGATGAGCCAGTCACACATACGAAGGATGAGATGCGAAAACCACGAGACAACACCGAAAACCGAGAGAAAGGTGGAAAATTCAGAAAACTAGAAATGATGAAACCCTGCTTGAGATCCGTAAAGAAAAGGAATTGGGCCCAAAAGTAGTAATAGCATAGGGGGAATATTACAGATTAATAGATTTTGATAAGAGAATATGTTTGATACATAGTATCTCAAGACATCAACTCTTTGATGTTAATGTCATCATCCTGCCACGGCCCCTTCTCTTCTTCAGTCGCGTCGTGGATAGCCTCGGCGC
Source organism: Nothomitra cinnamomea (assembly GCA_022345685.2). NCBI lineage: Eukaryota > Fungi > Ascomycota > Geoglossomycetes > Nothomitra > Nothomitra cinnamomea. Next base: position 34,901 of record JAJDMX020000319.1, on the reverse strand, counting down.
GCTTCACCGTCAAGTCATCAAGATCGGTGAAGTATTTGCCGTCATTGAGGTTGATGCGGACTTCAAACTCATTGCTAAGCATCATGTCGTCCTTCCACAACCTTCGGGGCCCGTCGAAGACGTAGAGACCACGCTTCTTCATGGTCATCTTATCAGTAGAGCAACCCCACGATGGCGGGTAGTTCTTTCTCCGCTTCTTGCTTTTGCTGACGACTGGGACGCCACCTTTTGAGAAGGTGAATGTGCCAGCTCTGCCGCCAGAGCCCGAACGGCGAACTTTGCTGATGCACCCGCGTGCATTGTTTGGTTGAGCAGCTTGGTTTGGCTTGCTCAACGCACCGCTACCAGACCCAGACCGCTTGACAGTCCCAGATCGAGCGCGAGTTGAAGGAGTTCGACCCGAAGCTGCATTGCCACCAGACGCCTTCCAGGACTCATCCTTCTCGTCATCCTTCTCGTAGTCTTCCTCTTCCTCTTCAACTTCTTCCTCGTCCTCATCGTAGTTCTCTTCCTGATCCGCGTAGTTCGTGTGAAGAGGCAGAGCATTGGCCCTCATCGTCTGTTGAACAGCCTCATCATCATTGACGGAGGCAATGTTCCTCTCGTTGATGGCGGCGCTCGGGTCCTCTTGTTGAACAACACGAAGAACACACTCATCCAAATGTTCGTAGAAGTCTTGGGCATTTGAGAAGGTACCTGCGCAAGTCGAACACTTGCCGGTAGCGTCAGCAGCATAAGTAGGGAACTTGTTGGCACTATTAGCAGACGAGGCCTTCTTGCGGCTGTTTGGTGGAGCCTGCTCAACGTTGTGAACTGATGTCAAATGTCGCTTGAACACGTCCGCACGGTTAAAGCTCTTCTCGGCCGCAGAGCCCGAGCCAGGGCAGAATCCGCACACCATAGTCCCCTTGTAATGGGTTAGGGTGTGTCGGTTCTTGTCGTATTTGCGGGCAAAGCCCTTTTGGTGGTATTCGCAAGTAACAATTGGACACTTCTCTGGCCGCTCATGCAAGTGGGTAAGCATATGAGCCTTCAAGTCCTTAAAGACCTTTCCGCACTCCATACACTTGCCCTTTTCCCGGGTCTCATCGTCGACACTGCTAGCGCCTGGGCTGCCACGTTGGCTGGTTGGCGCGGAGATGTGAGAGCGGGCTGACGAGGTCGAAGGTCTTCGAGAATGAGGAGAGTACTGTGGGTATGGCTGATAGCTGACGGTGTGAAGGTATGGTGAGTGGCTGCCAGTCCTCATGTTCGCTGAGCCTGGTCGCGTACTTCGGATGGAGGAATTTGATGGTGCTGGTGAGGGAGGGTGAGGGTGGAACTGGGTGATTTGAGGAGAGTGGAACAGAGGCATATCTTGTTGCATGGGGAGAGTGGTTGGTATTGATTGAAAGGGGCTAATGAGCGAGGGATCTGTTGAAGAGTCACGTTAGCAAATGTTCCTGCCAAGTCTGGATGAATTTTTTGAAAATCAAGAGAGCCAACTGAATTCGATTGAGTTTTGGGTATATTGGGGAGGCCATAAGGAAACCAACACGATGCTTGAAGAGGAACAATGTAATTGCTACTGCTCTGAGAAAAGAAAGGTGATGGATGAAAGCCAGCGTGTGGCTGATTTTGTTCCCTCGCTTCAACTGGAGAAGGGGACTCGGCGCGCACGGAATTCGAGAGCTTGGAAGATGCCGAACGAGAATTTGTTCTTGTAATGGCCGCGGAGTAAGACTGTCTTCGGCTGCCTGGGGAGTACGGGCCGACTGGAGTAGGCGACCTTGCAGATGCAGGCGTACTTGGAGTTTTGAAAGAGGAACTTGATTGACCATCTCCGCGGCGGATCACAGACTCCGGAGAAGGGGTCGCGTCAATGTTCTGGTTGACCTCGTCCAGGATAGTATCGATGGTCATGTAGGACGGTCGCGCACGCTTACTTAGGGATGAACCAGGCGTGGCAGAGGAAAGGGAAGGCAGAAAAACCGACTGAGACAAGGGAGAGGATGCCATTGCTTGAGATGAAGAAACTTCCGTGCACTCACCAACAAAACCAGATTGGATCTTGTCATGAGGGGCGTAGATGGAACCATGGTCCAGGCCGACAGTAACGAAGCTCTCGCCACTGAAGCTGTCCGAGTGGATAATGCTAGGTCGGATTCCTAGACCTTGGTTCGATTCTGCCCACGAATCATGGCCCTGAAGCATGTGTGCGCCCGAGTAAGGAGATCCCATTGACGAGGATGGTGCGCTCGGAACGGATGCGCCAGAGGCAGATGACAATGCCGACGGGGGAGGGTCGAAGGAGTTTGAAGTAGAATGCGCGGGAGACACTGCTGGAGTTGGAACGAAGAACTGCTGTGGTTTCGAAATGTCCTGTGGGGCATTGACGACAAACTGAGGTTGGTCGTAGAATGACCTGGGCACGGAGAAATATGGGGAGGCAGGAGGGTACGACTCGTAGGATGTCATCGTGGCGGAGGAGTATTGTTCTTCCAGGCTGTGCTCGAAGGGCTGGCTTGTTGGAATGGTGAACATGCTATCTTGTCGTGTCTGGAGCATGTCTGTGTATAGGCTTCCGTTGTGGTGACTTGAAGGGAAGAGGTCGAAATCCTCGTGCTGGAACATGTTGACGCCGGAATCTCCGAGAGAAACCATGCTGGAGGACGAGAGACCGTTAGATAACGACGACAGTTCTGGTGGCAAATTTGCTCCGAAAACTGTGCCTGAAAATTGTGGTCAAGTCGTTAGCTTCAAGTATCGAAGCGTGTTGACGAGGAAGTCTCGTTGTATTTATCGAGGATACAACAAGCGCTCATGCAAAGCTAACACGCAGAGAAATAGAAATACCTGATGCCAACGTGATACGTTATTAGACAGGTGTCCCACACGGCACAGTATATATTTTTTTCCAAATTGTAGTGTTTGTAGACTGCGGTGGATGGCGTTGGTTGCCTGAAATAGCTCAGTAAGAGGGCGAAGCCGAATGGCGAGAAGCGCCGACAGGGACAAACAGGCACGGCGGAACCAGTTGCAATTCACACGAGTAGCGCGCAAGCGAAGTCGAACGCAGCAGGAACGGATACTCCGAATAAGGCTGGATAGGGCAGACTCCGTCCTTATATGCTTATGTATGTTGGCTCTGGAACGGATGAAGATTCTGGCCGAGCTTCGGGGATGGCGAGAGTCGGGTTTGTTTTATGGACGAGACTGATATCCTCTCATATGGGGGCACATCCATCCCTCGCTATGGACCTTGTCGCGCAAGATCCACCACGACCTGCATTACATATGTTGCCCTACCACTCGACTGCGACCCAAGCCCACCCACACCCTTGACTTGACGTCTGGTAGCGAGCCCGAAACTTTGATTAGGTTGGACAGCAGATTGATCGAGACATAGAGCAGAGGGAGTCGGTGTGTGCTTGTGGTCCGTGATGGCAGATGCTGGGGTCGGTGGGAAGTGGTTTCTGCAGTCGTCTGCAGTCGTCTGCAGCCTATGCACGGCGCACCTCTTTCGATCCTATCCGAGTGTCTAGTTCACACAATCCCGCTTGTTGCAACCAAACTGAGCAAAGGAAAGTCCCTTTGCAATTAGCGCAGGCCCTGCGAGCGCGAATCAAGACGGGAGGAGCACGCCAATCTGCAGAGCAACTTGCACAGCATATGGTGGGCGCGCGCAGGGCTGAGTCTGGAGCCCGATCTCCAGTGGGCGAATGGGGTCTAGGATCGTCCAGTGTGGGAGAGCATCCGCTAGACAGGGGGCAGCGAGTGGGCGGTGGGAATGAGCCGGGGGGGTGGGGGGGCACAAGGTATATTGTACAGTTAGAAGTAGGTAGCCAGAGCATGCACGCTTTACGCGTACCGCGTGTGTTGTGTAGTGTGTACCTCGTAGTGCATGGTGTATGCAGTCCTGCACAGTGGTGGCTAGGGTGCCGGCTGCCCAGCAGCGGATATTGGCCAGAGGTGGCAAGGCAACTAGGCAGGGCGTGTGTTCGTCTTTGTCGGTCAAGACAGACAGGGGAGCACGTCCCGTCCAGTTGACTCTGGTCTCGGAGCCGTCGCTGAGTGGACGCCACGGCATACCCTGGTCTTGGACCATTTCCAATTCCAGTGCCGTGGGCCTCATCGGCGGTTCCCATTGGCTGCGCTGACGAATGTGAAGGGATGTCTGAGGCGGAGCACTCGGAGAGAGCCCGCCGGCAACTGGCCTTTCCCTCTTTCAGAATGGAAACTTCCATCGAAGGGATATTTATACACCGCTATTGCACTCTGCTTACTCTGACCCGTTCTGCTCGCTCTTTCGCTGCAAAGCCTCACTTGATGAGGCTTGGTTCTTCGCCTAGCCCTGTGGCTTCCCCCACTCCACTCCATGTCAGACACCGCCTATCTGCACAAATATAGTGCGGTTTTGCTTTGTCGTTTTGCTGTGAATTGTCATACAATCCGATATTGTCATCGGTGCCGTCATATGTGACGTGCCTTACCATCCCGCCGTGCCATGGTGAGCGAGAGAGTTGAGATCCCCAGTCATCGTTGCAATGGCTCGTCAAAGCATGACGTGCGGACAGAACTCTGCCGATCCGGTTACTACTGTCGAAGCGCAACTCACATAAAGTACAGTTCGGTCAAGTCCGAAGACCAAAAACATGAGACAATTACAATTTTGGCGAGGCAGAATTCAAATCGCTCCACACGAACGCCGGGAGTTTTGTTTCTCTTACTCAGTACTGCTGCTTCTGCTGTTTCTTCGCTGTGACAGGCGACGGAGACTCTCTCGGTCGCAAACGTGTCCGTTGCTGACACCCGTATGAACCTTATCTTCTGTGGCTCACACCTCACACACCGCGTTGAGAGAGTTGCGCAATCGAAAACGAAACGTTCAAAAAGCCATCCCCCTCCCAAGTCCACCAGTCCATACCGCAACGCGGTCTCCCGCTGCCCCGGAATATGAGCACAGAGTAAAGCGATCGAGCCGACGAAAAGAAACCATACGATCACATACGTGCGTACGAAAGCGCTTCACATCTGGCCATTTCGGCGATTCCGAAAGGCACTGGCACACCTCTAATGTCGGCAACCCTTGAGCCGAATGGCAAGGGTCCTCCTGTGATCGTCCCGATTAGGATGCTGGTATGTGTTAACAAAACCCCGCTCGGCTGCTCGATTCGCTGATCGGATGCCCACTGCAGATTGGTGCAGATTGGTGCAGGTTTGGTGCAGAGCTGGCGCACAGTCCATAGGGTTCGTAGGGCTGACGTTCCAAGCAATGTGAGAGTATTCAGTAAGGTATGTAAGACTCGGACCACTCTCGGTGGCACGTGTCAGGACTTGGGTCTGCTGCTTTCCAATGCCCCATACAGAGCCATGCATCGATATATTGTACGTTTGTAAGACAAACCAGTCGTGTTCAGCATGGTTATGAACAGTGGCTGCCGCAATGCAACCAAACCACAGAAAACCCAAAATTAAGGCAGATGCAACCGAATGCGGCGGGGAACGGGAAGGCAGAGAAACAAAATCGCGCTTGGTGTGGGGTGCACGACAGAAACCCGACAGTCGAAACCCAGAGTTCCGGTGAGGGTCTGCGCGATCAGCCCTATGACCTCTCGTTTCTACGACATATTGTGGGTCGCTTCGGTGCATCCGATGGGAGTACGATCAAAGATCCAATCTACACACCGTACCAAGCATTTGCAACACCGAAAACGTCCAAAGTTCACGCAGCGGATGACAATGCTGTACCAGGATGCGCAGGTTTGTCAGTCTGAGAAATCGGAAGACAATCTTTCACCGTTTTCGTACTCTGCTCTTGATACCGTCTAAAAATAACAAAAAAGTCATTTCCCTAACAAATTGAGAAAAGAGTAGTTTTTCCGCGCCTTCAACGGAAGCTAAGTCACGTAAACGGTTTTTGATCGTCCCGCAGATACCGAGGAGACGGGTGTTTCCATCTGAGGGCAGGTGTCAGCCGGTCAGGGATCCGCACAAATCCCCTCAGCTCATGATTGGCCATCAAACGTCCATGCCATATGCACAATATTAGAACCATATCTCTAGGCTCCAGCAAGTAATAGCCAGGAGTTGGTTAATTCCATGAACACCCTCGAATGACAACTGTGCAACCGGTTGCTGATCCTAGGTCCTCAAACCAGCCAATGATGCCTGATTGCGGTAGCCCCTTATAGATGCCGCTCTCGTGCCGACACACAATGCGAAAATCCCTGGGGATGAACACCTGGCAGATATGCGTATGCCTACCATCTAATCAAAGAAACACCCCTGAGATGTCTGACGTGATGACTGCGAATGAAAAGAAAAGCATCCCGCCATCCAACCACAGTGGAAGACGGCTGCAAAGGGGAAGTTTTTTTCCGCGACTCGTATCGTCTTCTCAGGCGAATGGTGAGGCAGGGGCTTCGGCGCCGGATCCGTAAAATTCTCACAAACGGAAGAAAAGTGAATTCCGACAAGTAGACAATATCGCCTAGAGACTCGCAACTTCTCCTCGCCAACCACAACCCCCTAGTAGATTGTCTCCAAGCTTTACCATCCCTGAAGCTTCACAGATCTGAATAACAATATCCCGCACCGCTCTGACTTCGTCGACGGTAGCGCCGTTGTTCAAGGCCCCCTTAAGATGTCCCTTTAATTGAGGATTAACCTGTAAGATACATTAGTCTTGCGGCCCCCACGTCTGAGATTTGAAGGGGGTGTGGACATCTTGTGGTATCAGTCCTGCCAGCAAACAAAAACTACTCTCGGCTGCGGTTAAGACATTCGTATTGCTTAGTAGGTATCCATACATGAGTCGTGCCGTGATTCCCAAATCTTCAGTCCCTGAGTTGTCCATTTGGCCCATGACTCGTTTAGAGACTTTGCCATATGTCTTGTCAAAGAAAGTCTGACCACGCTGTAGGATTTGCGATGTTGGCGTCGAATATAGATCCACGTGCCTGCCAGTTGGACTGTACGTAAAGGGATCATCTAAGAGAGAGGGCGGAGTCACGGTCTTCAATTCTCGAAGACTATTAATGGCCTGTCGGAGGAATTAAGCGTAAGCAAATTTATCCCTGATAAGTAATCTGAAGAATTATCAACGGCACCTTCGGTAGACCACCGATTGCTGCACTCTTGATGAGTGCTTCTCGCATTTTCCTCGCAACAAGCAACTGCTCATCATGCCCTGCCTTGAAACCATCTGCTTTCTCTATAGCATATCGAAATACCTTTGGGATCTCGTCCGGTCGGTTCAGCATTGATAGCGTAACTCCCGCTATGAAGTACCATGACTGCTTCGGGAGCGCTGCGTGCGTCCGAAGAGCATAGAGCAACGACGGAGTCATCAAGGCCGGAAGAACCATCGTTGGCATGATAAACCAGCTACTTTCCCTCCCACAAATCGTAAATGCAGTTGCTTTGTTGCTTAAAGCTTACATTGATGCTTCGTTGGACGTCATAGATGCTATTGTTCGCCAAAGCTCCTACCTCGGCAGCGTTCACCACACATTGAATTTTCCATGTTGAGACGTCCAACTTCGGAAATAACTTCCAAGAGATGTTGTATTTCTCATGCTACATGATGGGCATAGTTTTGATGGCACTAATCTGTTCTTTTGCTATGTATTGGAAATTTATTCAGAGCCGACCTTCAAAGTTCTATGTGGTTGACTCTGCTTGGTTTGTTTGCTTCAGGTTTCGTTTTTGAGGAATCCCAATGGCTGTGAGTAGGCCACTGAGTCTGTCTCCGCCAACTGCACGAAGCTCGTCCCATTCCTCTTGCGTTTTGACCATGAGCGTACCTGCAAGAATGGTTCCATTCATTTCAATGGGGCCAAGTGCATGCACCTCTTTGTCGCTTTGCTGCACTTCCAAATTGGCACTTCCGCATCTCCGCGGACATAAAACCATTGTGCTCGTTGTGAGAGCAAGGTTGTAGCTAATGGCAGATGCACTGTCTCCAGTTGGCTTGGCTTCTAGGTTGGTCTCTTCTTCAATTTTCATATGTGCGCGTACAGCATCTACAGCTCTCTCATAGAGTGACGTGTAGAGCCTATGGAGATCTGAAGGATTTGGATTTGGTGATATTCGCGTAGCAAAATGGACGAATGGAATATCCGGGTGATTCCCTACAGTTGCCGAGTCTGAGCCGGATTAGGCTGTATTGCAGCAGTTGCGTGAGAAAATATGAGCTCACCTTGGGTAGATGCGTTCTGCCCAGGTAAAACATTATCGGCCAGCAACGACCAACCCTTTCCTTCTTCTCCTCTTGCCATGTCCTCTACCGGCAAGAACTGAATATGCCTATGCGGTTGGCTTGCGCCACTATGCTCGCCAGAGTTGAAGAACGCAAACAATCTCGAGCTCTCCAAAGTGGAGTCATTATTATGGCTTGCCGCCCATTCTTGCAGGCAAGAGTATGTCGCCCCCAAATCATCCTCCTCTAGAAGGTGAGTTTGTGGTTTGTAGACCGTTGTTGCTAGGATAAAGTGATTTGGGATAACAGGATACTTATTCAGAACGATGTTGTGGGTTGGAGTGTCCTTGGGAATTTGAGATACTAGCAGACCCGCGGCAGGATGAAGGAAGGGATTGGGCTTGGTGGTAGATGAAGATGGCGAGGATGCATGCGGTTTCTGCGACAGCGCCGGACAATATCGAAGCTGGAAAGGGATCCCATTGGCATGAATGACGGTCAAGTGCGTCTGTGAGAAGATCAGATGGCCTCCGGTCAGAGCAGAACGGTACCTCTCTTTCACTGCAGACTGGAGATGCTGCATCCTAGGCGCAGTACCTGCGCGAAGGCGGTGAAGGAAAGGATGCTTCTGTATGGGTATTTGTGTGGGGGATAATGCTGGCCCAGCATGCGAACAGGCAGATTCGGAATCGGCACATCAATATTCCAGGTGGCCAAAAGAAGCAATGTTAGCGAAAATATTTTTCGGCGCCCATTATCCTTGCCCTATGGTCACGACGCACACCCATTTTGAGATCTCTGTGTCTTATCCATCTCCCATATTTGCCTCGAGAAGAGGCATTGCCCGTTGTCGCTCGATTTCCTATTGTCTCATTGTTCTCTTCTAGCTATATTTTGTGCTATTATCGTTAGACTCGAGCGCAATCATGGCTACCATCAAAGACAAGCTGAAGGAATCTCTTGTTGGCAGCTCGCATCCCGAGCATGGACCTGATGTCCAGTTAACAGCTCAGATTCGAGACAATTTTGAAAAGCATGCACGCAAAGATGAATCTGGGGAGATGTACATGACAGAGGAGGAGTTTCTCGACGCAATTGCCCCCAAAGATGGAGACTACGTGAGCTTCGCCAGGCTATCCATATTTCTTTTGCGCATTGCTAGCAAAGCAACCATTGACTAACTTACTCTTCAATATACAGCACAAGATCAAGCGTGAGCAATACGGTATTCTATTTCGCGTGGCGGATCGCCGTAGAACCGGCAAAGTCACTCTGCAGGACTGGGCAATCTTTGAAAATCTACTTTCCAAGCCAGATGCCGAGTACGAGATGGCATTCCGAATATTTGATGAAGATGGTAATGGAACTGTTGAGTGGGATGAGTTCCAGAAGCTTTATCATCGAAACAAGAGCGAGGATAGTATCCCCTTCGACTGGAACTGCGAATGGGCTACGTTGTATGTTGGTGGCAAGCGGAGGCGTCACGACTTGACATACCCCCAGTTTGCGCAGCTAATGCGCGGTCTCCAAGGAGAGCGAGTCCGACAAGCTTTTCACTATTTTGATAAGACTGGATCAGGGTACATTGAGCCAGAAGAGTTCCAACGCATTATCTTGGAAACTTCCAAACATAAACTCTCAGACCATCTTCTTGAGAATCTTCACACCCTCTGCAACATCTCGGCAGGAAGCAAAATATCTTACGCCAATGTCCGGGCATTCCAGAACGTTGTACGCGACATGGATCTTATTGATCTCATTGTTCGTAGCGCCGCGGAAAAGAGCGAGGATGGCAAAATCACCCGGACAGACTTCTTGAATGAAGCATCACATATCACGCGCTTTTCTCTCTTTACGCCCATGGAAGCGGACATCTTATTTCACTTTGCCGGCCTAGACGAACCATCTGGCAAGCTTCCCGTTGGGAGCTTTGCGAAGGTATTGGACGCCTCATGGCATGCTCCAGTTGAGGCCCTGGGAATTGCTGCCTCGCATGCTGCACACGCCGCTACTACCTCTACTGCAAAGGTTCTGAAGAAAATTGCAGAGTCAGCGTATCATTTTGGACTGGGTAGTATCGCAGGAGCCTTTGGCGCCTTTATGGTGTATCCAATAGACCTGGTCAAGACACGAATGCAGAATCAGCGGAGCCACAGAGTCGGAGAACTACTTTATAAAAACTCCATCGACTGCGCTAAGAAAGTCGTTAGAAATGAAGGCTTCAGAGGCTTGTATTCGGGAGTCTTGCCACAATTAATAGGAGTAGCTCCTGAGAAGGCCATCAAGCTTACCGTCAATGATTTGGTTCGAGGGAGGTTTACTGATCCAGCGTCCGGGAAGATCTGGTGGCCGTATGAACTACTTGCTGGTGGTTCAGCCGGTGCCTGTCAAGTCGTAAGTGGCTCACAGTTTTGTTACTTAGGTATGAGGGACCATAAACTGATCGGATGATAGATCTTCACCAATCCTCTAGAGATTGTCAAGATTCGACTACAAGTACAGGGAGAAGTCGCTAAGAGTGTCGAAGGAGCACCACGGCGATCCGCATTATGGATTATAAAAAATCTTGGCCTCATGGGGTTGTACAAAGGAGCGAGTGCGTGTCTTTTGCGAGATGGTGAGGGCCTCCTACTAAGGAACAGCGACCCCGAGTTATGATTCTTCTGAACCACAGCTGATTAGTATGGCTCAATCACAGTTCCCTTCTCCGCAATCTACTTCCCAACCTACAACCACCTCAAGAGGGACTACTTCGGCGAAAGCCCCACCAAGTCCCTCGGCGTCCTCCAGCTGCTCACGGCTGGTGCAATCGCCGGTATGCCTGCCGCGTACCTCACAACTCCCTTTGACGTCATTAAAACCCGTCTCCAAGTCGAAGCCCGCAAAGGCGAGACAAAATATCTTAGCCTCCGCCATTGCGCGACCACCATCCTCAGAGAGGAAGGCGTCAAGGCCTTCTTTAAGGGTGGTCCAGCACGTATCATGCGTTCATCTCCACAATTTGGTTTCACACTCGCAGCATACGAAGTCTTACAGAACCTCCTCCCAATGCCAGGCGGTGAGGTAGCAAAGAAGAAGAAGGCCATTGCAGCTGCGGAAGCAGAGGCAAGCGCGACTATGAAGGCTCTGCAGTTGCCGCTCGAGCAAAGCCGGACCAGAAACGCACTTAAGCTCATCTTGGATATTGATGAGAACTTTGGAAGGAAGTCAATGCAGCCGCCAAAGGGCTGGGTTCCGCCGATACCTGGCCTCTCTGCTGCTGCTGCAAAATCATGATAGTTGTCACCGCCTCTAGCATTATATCTCCATTCCTGTATCAGCAGCTCTGGCCGTGGTGGCGAACACAAAACTAGATATCCTCTAGATGTTATGTTGAGGCGTCGTTTTGTGAAATTTGTTGTACTACTTGTAACAAGCTTCTCAGGCGATGATGCGGATCGAGCGTTGTAAATAGCATACGCATGTAATCCCTACTGCATCAGCAAAACTTATTCGAAAACGGAAACACATCTCAGAATCGTATCTCCTAGCATCTACACAATTCAGATTAGACAGCAAACAACATATCCTATGCTCCCAAGACGAGTTCTACACAGTCTACTCACCACGTTACATAGAACTTCGCGGGAAAAGCGGTTTGGTCATCCCGAAGTTCCGGTTAAGGATACATTCCTAAGGTAACATGTTTTCTGAGTGGCACTGGCTCAAGTGTTTATGGTAGATTGATTCCTCGGAATTGACCTTCGGAATTGACCTAACATTGAATTTCAACCCCTAGAGTTAATAGCTCATAGGTCGGCGACCCGGGTCCGAGTCCCGGGTCCGCCATACACTCTATGTAATGTATGCCGAATTTCTTTCCCTTGCAACCCTACGTACTCTATTCTAACACGCTATCTAAGCCTCGCATTGCCTCTATACATCCCCACCTGTCTATCGGTCCACCCATAGTCTACAATGCCCCCCCCCCTTTTTACCCCTTCCCAGCCAACAAATCCCCCAGCCTCTCAAAATACACACTCGGTCCCCTGCCCATCTCCCCAGCCTTCAAAAACTCCTCCTCAGAGTTAACCCCTGTCAACACCGCCAACGTCCCCCCAAGCCCGCCTTCAATCCCAAACCTAATGTCCGTATCCAGCCTATCACCCACCATGCACGTCCTCTTCCTATCCAACTTGAACTTCCCTTCTATCGCGTCCATCATCGCTTGGCTCGGCTTGCCCAGCTGCAGTGGGCCTGGGTGGTTGGAGTCAAAGGAGTGGAGCATGGTTACCAGGGGCGCGGAAATCGCGCCGGCGCCAGGGAAGAGCGAGTTCGAAGAGGGGAGCGTGGCATCTGTGTTTGTCGCTAGAAACTGCACGCCAGGTCTGCGGAGGTAGTGCAGCGCGAAAGAGAGTTTGAGGTAGTTTATCTGATAATCAAGAGCTGCGAGGACGATGGCTACATCTGGGTCGAGAGCGGCGCCAGATGCGATGGTCTTGTAGTCTTCGGGGGTGATAGCGCGGCGGAAGGACGGGTCTGTGCCACAAATGGAGAAGACGCCTTCGGATGCTAGTTCGTGCTCGATGCCAGATTCGCCGAGGACGAAGACCTTTTTGTGTTTGGGGAGTTGGAGGATGCGCGAGATGTAGATGGATGCAGAGTAGGAGGAGCCGAATACTTCATCCTATTGCGAGGGGTTAGGTGGTTTAGGGCAGGAGAGCTAGGAGGGAGGGGACGTACAACGGTGGCTGGGATGCCCATGCCTTCTAGTTTCTTCTTGTAGTCTTCACGGGATTTGGTGGAGTTATTTGTTACGAAGACGATCCGTTTTCCTGGTAGGAGAAATATCGAAACTATCAGCATGACTTTATCTCCAAATATTAAACAGCAACAATATTACAGAGGCTACAGCGGGCAGCCCCGCGCAGCAGAGACGAAATTCGTAGATCATAGAAATTATCGTACCTTCATTCCTGAGCCATTCCAGCGTCTCCACGGTATCTTCGAAGAGAGTATCTCCAGACCATAGCACGCCTGTAATTCTCCTCATGAGCTCCTTTATGAGAAAGTCCTCGGAACAACCCTCCGAGCCATAGCGTCCGCAGCGTGTGACGCGCATTCCTGAGTGTGAACGGTTGGGTTATCACGTACCATCGCAGTCAAAGAGGAATGTCTATAAAAACAACGAATAATCAACGAAAATTCTTAAAAATCCCAGCCGTTTTCTTAGGGACGAAGAAGCACACAAGAAGTGGGTTTCAAATATATCAGTAATTCTTTCGACCGTGTGAAAAGCAGAAAATATATTTTCCGCAGATCCAAAAATTAGATATCAAAACGTTGGGAAAAAGCTGACATCAAACCTATCGATAAACTCCCGAATCGCCGGACCATTCCCGGTCAATTTTTTCGGTGAATTAGCCATTGAAAAATCTTTCTCTTCAATCAAACTGGACAAAGGTGACATCCACTTGCAAAGGAAGCCCTTCCAGATCATTACCAGCGTGTTGAACAATATCGAGAACATTTCCGCGGGGGGGAGGGGCGGAAAAGATAGGTTGCGGGGAGCCGCTGAGGTCAGCGTGCGCTAGCCAACCAGATTACTACCGAAGATCAGCGACAGGGAGACATACGTATCGCTGTTTCGGGTTATTCGCCGATGAAACAACAACTACAGCAACGATGATTCGAGATCAGAATCTGATATGGCTCGCGAAGGCGGTATCCAGGTGCGCGACTCCGTTCCTATACTCATAGATCTATCGGACTAACAGACCGCCGTCTGTGCAGACTCCTAGGCTGGCTCTAGTAAGTATCCCATCTCATCCTCCCTATCTCACCAGCCTTCCCGTCCGCCCTACCCTACCTCGCTCCCACACCACATTCTCTGCCTTAGCAGTCGCTAACCCGCCTCACCTCCCGCCCAGCTTCCTCGCCTGGTCCCTCTCCTTCTACCCCCAACCCTACCTCAACATCCTCCGACGCACCACAACCGGATCCACAATCGACTTCCCCACCATAAACATCCTGGGTTTCACATCCTACGCCCTCTCGACAGCCTCCTTCCTCTTCTCATCTACCATCCGCGAACAGTACGCACAGCGCAACCCTGTGAGCCCCGAAACCACGGTGCGGTTTAATGATTTCGTGTTTGCGCTGCATGCCGTTGTGCTGAGCTGTGTGACGTTGAGCCAATTTTGGCCGTGGCTATGGGGGTGGGGGGGGAGGGGGAGGCAGAGGATTAGTGCTGGGGTGAAGGGGGTGGTTGTGGGGAGTGTGGTTGGGGTTGGGAGTGTGGTTTTAGTAGTGTGGGTAAAAGGGACTGAGGACGCGAGGGAGGGGTGGGCGTGGATCGACGTGGTGAGTTTTGTTGTTGCACTGGGATACTGGGACACTGGTATTTATAATGGACACAGGTCTACGCAATCGGCTACGTAAAACTCATAATCACCTTCCTGAAATACATCCCCCAAGCCTGGACGAACTATAAACGCCAATCCACCGTCGGCTGGTCCATCTACCAGATCCTCCTCGACCTATCAGGGGGCATCATGTCGCTCACCCAACTCGTCATAGACTCCTCCCTGCAAAACGACTGGTCCGGCATCACGGGCAATCCGGTGAAGCTAGGGCTGGCGCTGTTTAGTATGGGGTTTGACGGCGTGTTTATGTGGCAGCATTATGTGCTGTATCGGATGAAGAATGTGGACGGGGAGAACAGCCCATTGATTGACCCTGATTGCAGGAGAGATGAGGAGACGTTTGACTAGGCTTTCTACTTGGTAATGAGTACTGCACATACATGGTAGACGGAGTTCGGGGGGAGAATGGGGCGGCACACATGGCATTGCTGGCTGGAGGAAATTGTATCCTTAGAAGCTCTTAGATAGACCTTGTATGAATAGCAGCCTTGTAGGCCATTTTACTCGTTTTTATCATCTATCCTCGGTTTTTTCACGCAGTTCGCAGAATTATGTAACTAGAGGAACGCAATTTGCATTTCTCGCTCACCCATCCAGACATAAACACCACTTCCCCATACGTATGCAAATGACAGGAGGGACGTTTTGTTTGCCCTTCAAGTTTGTGGACTAGCACTTCACACCAAATTTAATGTGAAAGCAGGCTTCAGGCGGACGAAGAAAGAAGAAGCGGGAGGAAAAAACACGTTGCGGGCTGGAAGAGAGTAGAAGGAAGAAGAGATGTTGAACAAGCAGCTAAGCCTCTGTAGAGGAAACGAAGAAAGAGGATTTCAAATCGCATAGTTTTCGTGACTGAAGCACCCCATCTCTTTGTTCCCCCATGTTGCACCTTTTTCATTTGCCACATTTGCGCGCTCAACAGAATCTCCCCCTGGCTCCCTTTGACTCTCATCGGTAGCTGTAAGCAAAAGGAGAAGTTTCGGTTCAAGACAGAAGGAAGTAGAGAACACACAGAGAACCAGAACACCTTTCCCTTGTCCCTACGTAGCTATTGCAATGAGAGAGTTAGAGGAAAACGAACCACGCTCCGTCTGTATGTTGAAGTTTCCAAACGAATCCACAGATGCATAAAGAAGATGAGGCGACTAGCGAAAATGGCTGCTAGAGGCCAATAAGTACAGAGACAACGGAGAGAGGCTATGTGATCCCTGCTTGTGACCTAGCCACGACCACCTTTCCTATCTCGTTGTGGGCCGAAATCTGGCTCTGGGTGAATCTTCTTGGCGTCTTTTCTGCTTTTTACTGAAAACTCTGCCAGAAGCGCCAGGTGGTCACTGGGGAAATGGTAGTTCGGGAATCCCGGAACTCGTTGTAGATATTCCTTATCCACTTCTCCAAGCAAGGCCGTTACTTGGAGTGCATTCGTCGAGTACCAAATGTAATCGATGACGCCAGTGAAACCTGGGGTATAATTGGTGAAGCTTAACTCACCCACGTTCGAGTATGACGACCGTAAGGTGAACGGATGCGCCATGCCATCGCGGGTGAAATTGCCGTAGCTACGATCCATAAGGTCCGAATGGGTGTTTGGTAGCTGGCCGTGGGCAAGGAGATCGTAGACACCCGAATCGACGGTAGAATTGAAGTCCCCGCAGATAAGCAATGGTATCTGAGCGCCACTTGAGTACTGTGCTGACGGTGCCGGTTCCACTGGAAGTTCCAATTCAACGTTACCGTCCGCGTCTGAGGTCGAATCTGCCGTCTTCAAAAGTTTCTTTTCTTTTTCAGGTACTGGGGGTGTCTTGACATATTTCTCCGCAAGCCTCGTCAATTGCTCCATAAGGATAGCCACCTGAACAAGTTTGACATCTTTGAAATTGGGATCCCAATAGATGTGCGCGTTGACTACAATAATTCGAGTACCGGTCAGGCGGTTTTCGAGGAAAGTAACCACGGAAATATTATCCCTCGGCATGACACGGTTGAAGATGTCGTGCTCACCCTTCATGTCTGGCCGGTTGATGGCTGTATTTGCAAAGTCTATCATCTGCTTGTCGAGAATGATGTACCTGGGTTCTCAAATTAGTATTGCATATTGAATCGGAAACCTGGAAAACACACTTGCTGCCCTTGTAGAAGGTAGCGCAGCCATCGACTTGCTTTGCTTCCTTTTCTGCCATGGTTCGTGCTCTTGATTTTGGCCAAAATACGCCCTTGTAGTCGTTGTACGCTAACTGAGGCCTGAAGTACTCATTGAAGCTATCCATATCCACCTCTTGGAGACAAACGATATCGGCATTTTGCTCTCGGATCTCTTGCAAGATAAGTTCTTTTCGATAACCCCAAGAAAGCGCTAATGAGGGCGTGTAGCCGTACTGCTTCTCTGTGGCATACTTTTCGCAGAGGATGTTGTACGTTAAAGCGGTGAACTTCTCGGGACCTGAACCATTCGCCGAAGAGGTGCTTTCATCCAGGATAATCCAATCCCTCTGGGATGGGGGTAGAGTCACTAAAATTTATATTAGACAGCCGACGGCCATGGAAAAATGGGAAGGCAATTTCTCATACCTGGCGCCTGCTCTCGGAGATGGGTTATCAGTGCTTCAGTACCGTTTTGCATTATCTCAGATTTCAGTTCTTCGTCTAACGGGTTTCCCTCTATCCCTAAAATTTCCAATTGAAATAGAGAGCCCATCTCGTACGGAAGGGTACGGAGGTTATTGTCAAACAACAAGAGGGTTTTCAGGTTCGTTAGCATGCCTATTTCCGGCGGCAGTTCGCTGAGTTGATTACCAGACACATCGAGAAAGCTGAGGTTCTTTAATTTTCTGATATCGGGCGGGAGATGTGTGAGCTTGTTGTAGCACAGATGTATTTTAGCCAAGAAGGTGTAGTCAAAGAGCGCACTAGAGAGCGCCCGGAGTCCCTGACCACCAAAGTCCAACGACATCCAGTCCTGTCTTCGCGTGTCGGACTTGTTTGAAGCCCGGCCTCGCTCTTCTTCATTTAATTCCTTCTCTTGGCCGTTTGGCGGGTTCTTCGTGACACCCTTGTTGTCGTGGGCATTTAACCGTGCATAGTGATGCGGCGAGCCTGCTTGCCGTGATTCGGCAGCCATCTGTAACTGCTGTGCCCAATGCTCGGTCATCGGCTTTCCCATTCCCGAATGGCCGCTGCCAGGCGTTCCATTCTGGAGGTGGCTTGGTGTGAAGTGCGGCGTTGTACTTGACAGCCCTCCGGAATACGATTGAGTATGCCCTATCCCGCTCGCGCCAGGCCCGTTATGTCCTCCGTGGTCTTGCTGAAGATGATGGTGCTGTTGGCCATGCTGCTGGGCATGTTGGGCTTGCTGTTGCTGCTGAAACTTATGAGCCATGTTCATCTGCATTTGAAACCTCTGGCTGCTTGGGCCCCCATTCATCATTGGGTGCTGACCCTGTTGATGCCCTTGATTGAACATCCCGTACGGGTTATGAGCCGGGGACTGTGGACCAGGAGAGTGGGAAGGTGAGGGTGTGTCAGTAGAGTACACCACCCGCCCTTGATTTATAGGTGAGCCACCGGTCCGTCCGATATGGTTACGTTGTGATTGATGATGGTTCGCTTGGTGTTGATGAGGTATGAAATAGCGACCAGCCGGCTGCTGGAACTGGTACGAACCATCTGCCATCTAATCCTGCAGATGGCCGAGACGGTGGGCTTGACGGTAAAGCTGCGTCAATATAGTCGCTAAGTCGAGTTATCGAAGTCCAACTTAAGTCAGGGTTGGAGGATGTGATTGCCGCAGACGTCTTCGTTTGTACATGGGATACAAACAAGTTGGCGCTCATGAACAGGGTGTAGGAGGCGCCGCTGCGCAGTAACCTCGGTTGGTCGGTAGCAATGCCGGATATGTGTTAGATGACGGCTTGCCCCAGTTTAGAGACGGTTGCGGCGTGAACAAAGCTAGGTGTAGTTAGGTCCCGTGAGCAGTGTTGATGCTCCCAGCGTCGAATTCAAGTAAGGTATACTACTAGTCTACTCTGCGGAGAGTCAGCTTAAGTACTTGCGCCATGTTCTGTGGTAGCAGTATTAGGCAAACACTGGTTGTCAATATCAACCTCATCGAGGGGACGGGAAGTTCCTCACCGACAACTCTGAGCGCCTGCGGTATTGATAGGCTTGGGTGTCTAGATGCTACTATGTGTAGATTGGCTACGGCTTTCTGGAGGGGGTTCTGGAGAGCAGTTGGGTTGTGCAGTTCGTGCGACTTTGATTGTTATCGACGGTTTCAATGGCTGTAGTCCGGCTGCATCTTCGCGCGTAGATCCAGAAGGGGCGTGCTTTGGGCATGGTCACGGGATTGGGGCTCTTCGCTTATTCAAATCGCACAAGACAACACCTCAAATTTGCCTATGCGTACGCCCAATGCGCTGTGCCGCTCTCCACGCATTTTAAGGGCACTGAGCTAAGGAGTAGGCCAATTTACTATCTGGTTTTGGGTCCTATCGGTATTCCTCGGGACACTAGTCACTCTTCTCACGCACCACATCGATCATATTGCGTGCTGAAACGTATGAACAGGTTCCGATGATACCTTAAAGTTTGACCAAAAGCACCTGCCGAGATCCCTTACAGGCAAAGGGCTCACATACGAAGTTTAACAGACATACATACTGTTGTACGCTTGGCCGCCTGACGGCTGACCCACAGGCATCTGCGAGAGAAACATCATCTAAGAAGCAATATTCACCAGCGGCGAATGAGCCGCCAGTCTGGGTCCATTCCCTCCTAGCTCGCTCCAGCGATCTCTGATAGGCCTAGCGGAACCGGGTGAACCATTAGCGATCGTGGGAGGCCTCGAACGGAAATCTCCGCACCCACCCCCTCGGTGGTTGCTTCTTTGTAGCGACATCCCGCGCTGTTCGAGTCACTGGCCAATCATTGCCCGTCCCAGATTCCGTTCTTCAAGTCTCCTAATGCGCGCGAGAAGCACCCGCTATGCCGCCAATTTCCCTTACATTAATCACCATTTCCTCGCGGACCTCGGGTGGACTAGCTTGAAGCGTTGGATATGCCTCCACGGACCCCTTCTACTACTCAGTTTTCTCCAATCCTCCTGCACATGCGCCCGGTGAAGTCATTATGTGATTGCTCACTAAGCCTATAAAGACTCTCTGTCTGATTCCAAATCGCGACTTGAGAGTACTGTGCGGGTAAAACAGTGCCTCAGATTCATAACGGATCATGGACAGCTGGTTCAACAGCTCATCGTCGCCTCCGCGACCCTCCAAGCCAAAAGGATCTTCGGGTAGAAATACGGTACCACAAGCTCCCCTGATACATACGACAGCGGCACTTCAGCCTAACCTCACAACCTCAACGACCTCGGTGCTACGCCGAAACCCTCCATTAGCAAAGCAGCAGACCCAGTCCGTATCCCCTACGTCAAACTCTGCATCTGCGTCGACGTCCACCGTTTCAACGTCCGGTACACCTAACAAGACGGGAAGCTCGTCGGCGAACAAGAGCCGAGCTGGCTCAGAGGAGTACACCATTCGCAATGGGCGCCGCTATATTGCGAACCCCAACATCCCTTATCCCCTTCCGTGCGACGTCCCCGAATGGAACCGTCAGAATCTTCGCACAGTCCTCCTAACCACCGTCTTTGGCGCTCCATTCATATCGCCTTTACTGCATGCGAAGCCACCTCGTAATGTCCTTGACCTTGGATGTGGTACTGGATTATGGTCATCCACCTGCCATGACTACCTAAAGCACTTGGGGTATCCAGACGCAGAGTTCACTGGCGTCGACATTGTGCCAGTTGCGCCCGATCTTAAAGAACATGGCGTGAACTGGCGGTTCGTGCAACACGATCTATTCCACGTTCCGCTACCTTTCCTCGACGATTCGTTCGATTTGGTCTTTCTCAAAGACATGAACATGGCCCTGCCTCCCGGGAGCCCGGATTTTGATAGTCTCAATGAGGTACTCAGAGTCCTCAGACCTGGAGGTGTCCTTGAGATATGGGATACCGATTCGAGTATTCGCAATCTCCTTCCACAGCCCGCTATACCTCCAAATATCCCGGATCATGCCCTACAACAGGCACTGAAGACTGGCACCTATCCGCTGGTTCCTGGTACAGGGTTTTCAACATCTCAGAATCCATACATACAAGACTATAACAGGTGGATAACGAAAGCTCTCGGGGATCGTGGGATGTCTTCGCTGCCATGTACAAGCCTGTCACCGATGATGTTACAGGAGGAGAGGCTCGCTGATTGTGGAAATCGAAGACTTGTAATCCTCCTGGGAGAAGTAAGGTGGGAGCGTGAAGGTATCGGCGGCCGATCTAATGAAGCGCGGTCCCCTATGGACTCTAGCGTTGCGTCACCTGCAAAAGGTAAAGGTCGAGAAACTGTTCAAGCGACATTGACAGAAGAACAGCTGGCAGTGCGAAGCACTGCGATGTTGACTTTTTTGCAAATGGCAGAAAGCCTTGACCCACTGCTTAAGGAAGTTAGTGGGAAAGGCCAAGATGAGTGGGATCGTTGGTGGGCTGGTTTTACAGCGAGCCTCAATGACCAAAGGGGTGTCTCGACTGGAGAATGCTTAGAAATTGGGTCGTGGTGGGCGCGGAAGCGATGAGCAGCCTTCAAACTACCGTGTTGGACATGACTATAACACGGTCCCTTGGTGGATTACGGCTTCCATTTTAGAGAATATAGAGGATTGAGCGTTGCCGGATTACAAACATCTGGTTATACCAGATGAATTGAAAATGCGACCAGGGATTGCCTAATCGGGTAGCTGGGGCAATGGGCGTTTGGGTTTTCGAGATACCCAACGACGACTGGGATTCTTTTCAGCTCATGGAGTCGCGTATCGTCGTCGAAGAGTACGGTAACGTTTCAAGTAGTACCTACCATTTGGGACGGTGTTAGGTTGATAGACTTTTATTTCTTGAATCGAGCGAGACTTTGTCAGACTTACAAGGCTTCGATCTCTAAAGTTTGCATGGGTTATATCAGCTCTGTAGAGCCCCAGAGTTCAATTGGAAAGGACAAACCTTTCTTCACGTATTCCGCCCGTTCAATGGCATATTTGATCTGTCCCTTGTCTTCAAGATTCGACTGGCTCATAAATGCCTTATGAAGTCGAGGCTGGAAGTAATCGAAGCCAAGAGGATACTCGCGACCGAGATACAAAAGCTCTGTAGATTGCACGAAGGCTTCTATTTAGTAAATGCCTAGATAAGGGGAAGTGAGGTGCAAAGAGGGAGGGGAGATATCTCGGGCGCCTCATGAAGCAAGCCTCGGACGCCGTGATGGATTTGTCGTTTGGGCAAACATAACCATTAAACCGGACAAACGGAAATATCAAACTAGTGTACCTTTATATATCCTGATAACTTGATACCGTAAAGGCGCATTGGATGCCGTCATGTTGTTGGGAGCGGGATAGTTGTAGATACGAGGTTTGAATTGACGTTGAGTTCGTTTGTTATGCAAGGAGACGTTCTCGCAGTGTTTGTGTAGCCATGTAACGGTACTTAGGGTATGGAAGATAGTCTCTGCCCCCAATCCCAGCGCCGGTGCGCACAGATATGACAGGGGTTTTTTCTGAGGCGAAAAAAAGGGTGTGCCCCCCCAAAAATAGAAGAGTTTAAAAATATTTCATCGGCTGCACTTCAAGTAGATAGAGATAGTATTAATATTATTAACTAATATGGTGTTGCTGCACCCTGAGCTAAAATAAAAGCACCAAGACGTTCTCTCATTTTAGATATTAAGTTAGAAAGTCTTTCCTTACTTGTTATCTTAAAGACTATATGACATTGTTATTGAAATTTCTCAATATTATTAGAACAACCAAATATCATACCTAACTTCATCTCTACATCTCTTCAAATTGCTTCTATCAAATTAAGATCTGATGATTAAGAAAGCCATTCAATTACTTCCATTTTATTTAATTCTCAATATTTTTTTGCTTATTTTTTATGCTTTAGTACTTTATCTTCTATCTCACTGCCCAGTTCTGTTTTTTATATATTTGTTACTAAGAAGATATTAAGATAGAATTTAGTATATATTTAACATATTATAACTATTTAAATTTGATGAAGTCTCATCCTCTAATTTGTCTTAATGTTCAAGTATACAGTAGAACGTTTTCAAGATAACTGTAAAACAGATATATTAGTCCTATATACTGAGATAGCAAAACTGTTCTACTGCAACTTATATTGAAAGATATTTTGAGCGATAATTCTTAGTACAAAGTTTTATTGCTAAACTAACAAGACATTCAATGAAGAGGGAAGGGAAGATACTATGACGATTTGACTCTGATAAAGTCTCGTCTCCTAGTTTGTCTTGGTGTTCAGATATATGGCGTGACGTTCTTTAAGTGACCGTGAGACAGGTATATGAGTCTCGTATACTAAAATAACGAAACGGTCCTACTGCAACTTATATCAAAGAATATCTTAGGTGATGATTCTTGGTACAAAGCTTATATTGCTAAACTAACAAGACCTTCAGTGAAGAGGAAAGGAAAAACGCTTTCCCTAAAATTCCAACGCTATATTTATAGCTGCCTCTTCACTGACCTCTTAGCCACTTGCCAATGGGCGATTCGTACCACTTAGAGTGTTCTTTTCTTGGCGTAACTCACACTTAACTCACGCCGAGTCCAATAATGAAATCTGAGTCGTTATGACTCATAACTCTCCATCCATACCTAAGCTGCCTACTATATCTAATTGGCGTGTTCTTCAGCTGCGAAGTGTTTCTTAGCTCTCTTGGTCCCTTACCTATGACTAACAGTTTTCTATCTGTAGATCGTGGTGGTTCCTGTTGGCCGGTCACTTCCTGGTTAGATTTTTTGGCAGTAGTGCGGCTAGTTGAGATCGTTGCCTTGACAGGGGTATGGGTGATTTATTGAGTTGCTGCAGGTCATGCTCTCCACGCTAATGGCGCTGATTGTGTAAACCCCTGTTCTAGCCTCTACGTTCTCACGACAAGTACTGCTTGTCCTTGTATTCAGTTCATCCTTGCCGAGCCGTTTGAGCCGTCTGTATTCCACAGACTAGTGATCTGGTCCAACAGTTCCAGCATCACCTCCGTGTCTGTGGCATTTCTAATGAGGCTTGGGATGTTCGTGACAGATACTTTCCTTGAGATTCCAATGCTATATTTATAGTCACCTCTTCACTGATTTCTTAGCTACCTGTTAACAAGCGACTTATACCAATAAATATACTTTTTTCTCAGTATGACTCACACTTGATTCACGCTGAGTCTGTCAGGGCCAATCTTAAAGCCAGCTCTTTTCAGATTATTAAAATAGTATGGACGACGTCGGGCTGAACGTCAAACACTGTCACAGCGATGTTACGAGGCTTAAGAATAAGAGTCAATAGTATATAGAGGCTTAACACTGTTATATGCGATGGATTGAATTCTAATAACTTCAGAACGTTGATTTCTAGTATAAACTAATCGCTACTTCCAGGAGAAGTAACCTCCTAAATTGACATATACGTATCTCTTAATGCGCTAACCGCATGCAGTGCAACAGTGTATCGCTGCTGAGCTGCAATTGCAGTTCTTACTTCTTAGAACTCTGTATTACAAAGTCCAATAATGAGATTTGAGTCATCATAATTTATAATCTTCTCTCCATTCTCGAGCTACCCACTACACTTAGCTAATGTATCTTTTAGCTATCAAGTACTCTTTAGCTCTCCTAGTTCTTACTTCACAACCAATAATTTAGTATCTGTAGATCGTGATGATTCTTGTTAGCCGGTTGCTTCTTGGTTGGGCCACTTGGTGGTCATATGGCTAGCTGAGGTTGTTGCTTAAACCAGAGTATAAGTAATTTATTGAGTTACTACAAGTTGCACCCTCAGCACTGAGAGCGCTGATTGCACAAATCCTTACTTTGGCTTCCACTTACCTATGGCAAGTACCGTTTATTCTCATATTCAATTTATTCTTATTAAGCTATATATGCTATTTCTAATCCTATAGGTTTACAATTTGGTCTAATAGTTTCAGTGCCACTTTCGTATCTGTAGCATTCCTGATGAGACTCAGGATATTCGTGATATATATGATGCTGAATTAAGCTTGACTTGTCTAGAAACAAAATATAACTTTAATATTTTAGTAACACAAAAGACTTCTCAAACAATAATTAATTATCTTCCCAAATATTAAGTAATATTAATATAATTGTCACAAACATCTTAGACCCTAAGTTGCAGGACGTCACCAATACAGAGTTGGTATGGAAACTATTAAACTGAATTGTAAACGAAGTTTTACTAAGTATTGTATATAACTGGAAGAGAATCGACTATCAAATACAAATAGTGATGGAACTTGTTTGGGTAAGTGTAACGATCTGACTTTGATGAAATTTCATTTCTTAGTTTGTTTAGATATTTAAATATACAGCAAAGTATTCCTAAGTTAATTATAAGATAGTTATGTTAATTCTATATACTGAAATAACAAAACAGTTCTACTGCAACTGTATTAAAAGATATCTTGGGTAATGATTCTTAGTATGAAGTTTTATTATTAAACTAATAAAATATTTAGTAAAGAGAGAAAGAAGGGCACTTTCCCTAAAATTCTAATACTATACTTATAGTTTTCTCTTCACCGATCTTTTAGCTATCTACTAATAAGCGACTCATATTACTTTAATATATTATTTTCTTAGCATAACTCATGCTTGACTTACGCTGAGTCCAATAATGAAATTTGAGCCACTATGACTCAAAACTTCTCCATTTATACTGTGACAATCTAACTCTGTTGAGGTCTCATCTCTTAGTTATCTTAGGTGTTCAGATATATGATAAGGCATTTTGGAGGTAACTGTAGGATAGTTATGTTAGTCTCATATACTAAGATAGCGAAACAGTTCTGCTGCAATTATATTAAATAATATCTTAGGTAATGGTTCTTGGTACAAAGTTTATATTGCTAAACTAATAAGATACTTAGTAAAGAAGGAAGGAAAAACACTTTCCTTAAGATTCCAATGCTATATTTATAGCTGCCTCTTCACTAATCTCTTGGTTACTTGCCAATAGGTGACTCATACTACTTGATATGTTTATTCCTTAACGTGACTCACACTTGACTCACACTGAGTTCAATAATAAAACTTGAGTCATCATAACTCACAATCTTCCATCTATTCCTGAGCTGCTCACTACACCTAACTAATATGTCTTTCAGCTGCCAAGTGCTTTTCAGCTCTTTTGGTCCTTCTCTCACAATTAATGATTCTTCATTTGTAGATTGTGATGATTCTTGTTGGCTGGTCACTTCCTGACTAGATGTGACAATCTGACTCTGATGAGGTCTCGTCTCCTAGTTTGTCTTGGTGTTCAGGTATATGGCATGGCATTCTTTGGGTGACTGTGAGACAATTATGTTAGTCTCGTATACTGGGATAGCGAAACGGTTCTACTGCAACTTATATCAAAAGATATCTTGGGCGATGATTTTTGGTATGAAGCTTATATTACTAAACTAACAAGACTTTCAGTGAAGAGGAAAGGAAAGACGCTTTCCCTGAGATTCTAACGTTATATTTATAGCTACCTTTTTACTGATCTCTTGGCCACCTGCCAATGGGCGACTCATACCATTTGGGGTGCTTTTTCCTCGGCGTGACTCATATTCGACTCACGCTGAGTCTACTAATGAAACCTGAGTCATCATAACTCATACTCTCTATCCATACCTGAGCTGCTCACTACACCTGGCTAACGTATTCTTCAGCTGCCAAGTGTTTCTCAGCTTTTCTGGTCCGTTGCCCACGACCAACGATTTCTCGTCCGTAAGTCATAATGGTTCCCGTTGGTTGGTTGCTTCCTGGCTAGACTCCTTGGTGGCACTGTGGCTGGCTAAGGTTGTTGTCTTAACAGGGATGTGGGTGATTTACTGAGCTGCCACGAGCTGCGCTCTCAGCGCTGAGGGCGCTGATTGCGTGAACCCTTGTTTCAGCCCCCACCTTCCTTCCTATGGCAAGTGCTGTTCATCCTTGTATTTGATTCATTCTTGCCGAGCTGTCTGTGCCATCTGTATCCTATAGGCCTGCGATCCGGTCCAATGGTTCCAGCGCCACTTCCCTCTCTGTGGCATTCCTAATGAAGCTTGGGATGTCTGTGACATTTATTGAGTTATCGTAGGTCGCGCTCTTAATGTTGAGGGTGCTGATTGCACAGACCCTTACTTTAGCCTCTACTCCTCTATGACAAGTACTATCTGTTCTTGTATTCAGTTTATCTTTGCCGAGCCGCGTATGCTGTTCTTAACTTTACAGATCTGCAATCTAGTTCAATGGTACCAATGTTACTCCTGTGTCTATGGTGTTTCTGATGAGATTCGGGATGTTCATGATACATACCTAAACTGCTCACTACATCTAGCTAATATGTCTTTTAGCTGTTAAGTGTTTTTCAGCTTTCCCGGTCTTTACTTTTGTGACTAACAGTTCTATATCTATAAGTTATGGTGGTTCCCGTTAGTTGATTGCTTTCTGACTAGGCTGCTTGACAGTTGTGTAGCTAGTTAAGATCATTGCCTTGATCGAGATATGGGTGATTTATTGAGTTGCCGCGGGTCATGCTCTTAGTGTTAAGAGCACTAATTGCGTGAATTTCTGCTTTGGCCTTCACTCACTTATAGCAAGTAGTATCAGTTCTCGTATTCAGTTCATTCTTGCTAAGTTATATATACTGTTCTCAATTCTATGAGTCTGCAATCCAGTTTAATAGTACTAGTATCACTCTTATATTTGTGGCGTTCTTGATGAGGCTTGGGATGTTTATAAGAGTGAGGACTTAAAATAATAGCATATAAACTACTAAGCCTATACACTACACGCTATACCTGGCAATAAAAAAAATAAATTAGATAATATCCCAGTCAGACAGCTTTTGCTTAGTAAACTTAATTAGCTATTACAATGTTAAGAAAACTATACGAATAGTAATTGACAAATTACAAAAGCTTCAAGCTAAGAACTGGTTAGATATAATATGGAATTCTAAGGAGTAAGGATTGCAGATATAGCTCAGCAGTGGTGTGCCGTTGTGCTGCATGCGGTTAGCATGCCAAGAGACATGTATATGTAAATCTAGGAGGCTGCTTCTCCTAGAAGCAGCAATTAGTTCTATACTAGAAATTGATATTCTGAAGCTATTAGAATTCAGTTTATCGCATATAGCATTACGGGGCCTCTATATGTTGTTGACCCTTATTCTTGAGCCTCGTGACGTTGCTGCGACAGTGCTCAGGGTTCAGCCCAATGTCATTTACACTGTTTTAGCAATCTGAAAAGGGCTGACTTTAGGGCTGGCCCTGACACCCAAGTACAATGACGATGGGCTTAGTATTGGAGCACTAAGCAACTTCGGGACTCACCTTCCGCTTCCGATGAAAGCTTACCCCTGACAAAAAAAGGGGGACACCAAAACGAGTGCGAGCAACAACAACGTAAATTAAATTATCTAGTAGCTGGTCAATCTAATCTTCGCTATCTATTACAGCTTGTAGTCTCGCTGGCATCGATTTTATTTTGTCATTAATGAATTTCTGCGATACGTTTGCCCAGCCTTCTCTAATAAGGCCTATTGTAGTTTCGTCGTCCCAATGGGAGTACTTCCGGAGATGCTGTTTTGCAGGTTGCCAACAGTTTTCGATAGGTGACAAATCCGGAGATTGAGCGCAGTTGAAGAAAAATTCGAGGCCATTATTCTCTTTCCATGTGCGAACAATATTACTCTTGCTAGGCCCATGTCCACTATCACCATCCTCTTCTAGAACGAAGTTTTACCCCTCGTTCAGCCACGGTTTCACTGTCGGCTCTAGTATTTGATCAATGTAGACGTGTTATGACATTTTACCATTGATATTGCCTGGTACATCGTAGAAATAAATATTCGACTTGAAATTGAACCCGACAGCAGCCCAGCAATGTTGTCGTTCCTCGTCTTTGGGATCCGGTTCGTCATGCTCTTGTAGGCAATCGATACAGTATCGTTCTCCCGGTCGGCGTATAATTCGAAATCTGCCTTAAGCGCACCAGCCGAAATGAACTTCATCACTGAATCGTACACAATACCAGCCCCCCGGCTCTGGATACTTCTTGAGCATCTCCCACCCACGCTGGTGCGACACACCAAAGGTTCGAAAAACGTCTTCTTTGAAGTACGGAATGTCTATACGGTTGCAGAGTTTAATTGCGCCTTGAATTTTGGCCTTGTTAGGTGTCGGAGAATGCTGCCATGGCTCTCGTGCCTCCAGAACAGGCGTCCTTTCGCGCTGAGAACTCATCGTTGCGTGGTGTGAGTGTCCGGGTTTTTTTGTCACTAGCGTGCCCAGATCTTGCAGCGCGGTTAGAAGCGGGACAATGCATCACGTATCGACGTATATATGCTGACGTTCCTGGCTTCACAGCTTTTACCCATTTCCTCAAGGTTCTCTAAGCTAGGGACGTAGTAATTTAATTTTCAAATTTTCAGCTCTCCTTATGTCGTTACGTCCTGCTTCCCGCTGCCCCAGGCATTTGCGGAGGCTACTGCTTCAGCCAACGGCAAGCCCCGCCAACCGGAGACACAATTCTTCGTTGCATCGTGAGGTGCCAGATACTACGCCATTGAACTCCATTCTCATTGCAAACCGCGGAGAGATTGCCCTGTGAGCCTAGCTTCAAATGCACACCTAGAAAGCTCAACGTATAACTAACGCGCTTTCATTGTTAGACGAGTCAGCCGAACAGCCCAACTCTGCGGCATCCGAACTACAATGATCTACACAGACCCAGACGCTCAATCGCAACATGCCCTAAGCTCACCATTCGCTATAAGCATCGGAAATCCCTCAGCATACCTCGACGGGGACCGCATCATCCAGATTGCGAAACAGGAAGGTTGTCGAGGGGTTCATCCTGGGTATGGTTTTGTATGTCCTAGTTAGGGCTCTATGCTTTGGTAGCCAGGGTTTGCTTACGAGACTGCGGGGTATAGTTGAGTGAGAATTCTGAGTTTGCAAGAAAATGCACAGAGGAGGGACTTATATTTATTGGGCCGCCGTGGAAGGCGATTGAGGCAATGGGTAGCAAGAGGTGAGTGGGAAGCAGATTTCGATATTGAGGGAAACTTCCTGCTGATTTTTGAGAAGCCGCTCGAAAGATATCATGAACGCTGCTGGAGTACCCTGCATCCCAGGCTATCATGGCCTCGACCAGGACCCAGCGCACCTCAAAGCCGAAGCGGAAAAGATTGGCTTCCCTGTTCTCTTGAAGGCCGTTAAAGGAGGAGGTGGAAAGGGCATGCGGATTGTCCAGAACATCGACGAATTTGACGGACAGCTAGTTTCTGCGAAATCAGAGGCAAGAAATTCCTTCGGCGATGATGTGATGCTCGTCGAAAAGTATATCACGACTCCGCGACATATCGAGGTACAAGTTTTCGCCGACAAGCATGGAAATTGTGTGGCCCTAGGGGAGAGGGATTGTAGTATTCAACGGAGACACCAGAAGATATTGGAAGAATCTCCAGCTCCACATTTACCACAGGAGATACGGAGAGACCTGTGGGCGAAAGCTCGCGCTGCAGCACTTGCTGTGGGGTATGAGGGTGCTGGCACGGTGGAGTTTATTTTTGATAATGACACTGGAGAGTTCTTTTTCATGGAGATGAACACCAGGCTACAGGTCGAACATCCAGTCACAGAAATGGTGACGGGAGAGGATTTGGTCAGATGGCAGTTTATTGTGGCAGAGGGAGGAAAACTTCCACTCACTCAGGATGAAGTCGAGGCTCGGATTGCGGAGCGAGGTTGGGGGATAGAAGCTAGGATCTACGCAGAAAATCCGGATATGTAAGTTCTGAGGATGAGACCTAGGGAATTTCAGAAGCTTATGGCTACAGGAACTTCATTCCAGACTCTGGCCGACTTCTCCATCTTCGAACCCCACGTCTATCCGAAGACGTCCGCGTCGACGCCGGTTTCGTTGTTGGGGACGAGGTATCATCTCACTACGACCCGATGATAGCAAAGTTGATCGTCCGAGCTCCAACACGACGGGAAGCTATCCAGAAACTCCGGATGGCACTAGGGGATTACGAAATAGCCGGCCCGATCACAAACATCGAATTTCTTAAGAAACTCTGCGAAAGTCCTGACTTTGTAGCTGGCGATGTCGAAACGGGATACATCCCCAAACACTCCAAAGAGCTCTTCGCCCGATCTCTTACCGAAGACGAAGTCTTCGCCCAGGCAGCCCTTGGCCTACTAGCACAAGAAATCGAAACCGGGAAAGCCACAACAAATGGCCCACTCAGCACTGGCTTCCGCATCGGTCCAGCCTGGCAAACCCGCCGAATTTCCTTCCTTGAGCGGCCTCGTTCCGACATAGGTGATCCGATCCTCAC
Source organism: Nothomitra cinnamomea (assembly GCA_022345685.2). Lineage (NCBI taxonomy): Eukaryota > Fungi > Ascomycota > Geoglossomycetes > Nothomitra > Nothomitra cinnamomea. The sequence goes on along the minus strand of JAJDMX020000319.1, from coordinate 3,856 downwards.
ACACGTCGACGTACGGGAAGTCCGCCCCCAGACTTACAACGTCACCGTCAACTCCACTTCCTTCAACGGCGTCACGACCACCTACTCCCCTACCACCAAGGTCCTAACATCCTTCTTCCCACACACCCGTCTCGCAGCGACTCTCATCCGCGCCGAAAACTCGCTTACAGTCTTCCAACGCGGGAAGCAATATAGACTCGAACTCCCTCTCCCAGGGTGGTACGAGAAAGCGTTAGGAGTGAAAGATATCACAAACAGCGTATTGGCGCCAATGCCGTGTAAGATCCTTAGGGTAGAGGTCAAAGAGGGGGACGAGGTGAAGAAGGACCAAGCGTTGGTGGTTATTGAGAGTATGAAGATGGAGACTGTGATTCGGGCACCGCATAATGGGGTTATTGCGAAGGTTGTGCATAAGCAGGGGGTGAGTTGTTATCCCTACGTTAGTCCCTTTGGCGGCATGGACTATTGAGATGCTAACGGATGTATAGGATCTCTGTAAAGCCGGGACAGCACTAGTAGAATTCGCAGAAGATAGTGAGGGTACACCATGAGCCACAGGGGGGGCCCAATCAAACCAAGTCAATTATCTCTTTCGGTAATAGAAGTGAAGCTGTTGCAAGCACTTTTAGTCACTTTCCTTCTGGCCTCCCTGAGTCCCTGGGAAGTCCGCGGCGCTAGCAAACCCAACGCAAATGAAGTTTTTAACAATCTCGGATTATTATTGTATCATGGAAACCAAAGCCAGCCCCTCCCAAAAGAAAGCAGGGTTGGGTGCTAGACATAAAGTCCCAAAAGGTATTCGTAACTTCGCCCCGTGAACAAAGCAAATAGCAAGATCTTTCAGGAGACAGACAAAGATAGAACGCCATCCTATTGTCCATAGTACAGTCCAAAGCCAAGCCAGGTTAAGCCCACACAAATGGAATGTCTTAACAAAACAAACCCTCACCCGACCACCTCCCGCGTCTTCATCTAAACATTCGCTCGTCCCGTCAACCGTGTTCTCCGTCCGCCGAAAAAGATCACAGCGCCCCAGATCCCACTGACGAGCCAGAGGAAGACGTTCACGAGGTCGATCCAGACAGCGTTTTTCATGCGCTGGACGCCGGCGTCGCCTTCGGCGTTTTCGTGGATATACATTTTCCCGAAGATGCCGAAGACTGCAATCCATAGGATACTGTACAAGAAAACACTGTCAGCGAGTGTTCCTCTCTCTCCTCGCGTAAACTCGTGAAAGAAAAGAGGATAGCCAGAACGGAACTTACAAGAGTATCCCATCCCACGCAAACGCAATATAACTCTTCACAACCGGAATCCCGTATACCACCGCCGTGACAGTGGACATCCCGCCCACCACGACGGCGTAAACCCATTTCGGGTCGCCCGCCAGGTGGTGGTGCGCGGCGTTGTTTAGATCAGTCCCGTAGAGGCCGCAGACTGTTAGTGCAAAGATGAACTGTAAGGCTCGTAGGATGGCGCGGAGGACGACGGAGATGAAGCCGGGGGAGGAGGAGGCGTCGCGATAGCCCATTTTGAGTTGAGTTGGGTGTGTGTGTGTGTGGTAAGTTGGTTTTGAAGGTTGTGGTGGAGGGTAGAGGTTTGGAGGTTGAAGCCGGATTTTTACACAAAGAAGAGGTAAGGTGGTGGGGGTTTTGAAAGTTTGCGTGTGCGGATCGACAATGGGAATAGTGAATATGAGTTTCGGTGGTGTGGATTAAATGACGTATCGACTCTCCAGGACGCTCAGATCAACGGAACGTGGGTATGCAGAGTATGTAAAAGTTAATTATCACGTCGAATCTATCTCCGTGGGAATGTCGTCGGTATAGTTGCAACAAAGAGAAAAGAACAAAGAGCGGCGGCGGGCAACCTCTTATGCAAATTCACTAGCCAAGTCATGACCCCGTTGTGTGATCCCTATAGTCTTGTGTGCGCCTAGTCTTGTTGACGTTGGGTCGCGCAAAGGGTGGCTACTGGTCAATAGACCCTCACTCTTGCTCTGCGACGCAGAAACCCTGAAGCGAGTCCATTGCTTGGCATGACGTAGCAGATAGCGAGCGCGTCAACGAGCAGGGGTGAGCGAATTGGAAGGAGTGGACTGGGCAAAGGCGGTAAGGACTTTTTCGGGTCTACATGCACGGAGCACCAACCGTGAGTGGCGCGACGAGGTTTCTTGTGGTTCGAGGTATTTCCGTATACACCAGTCGTTGTAATATCTGCATTTACGCCTGTTTCGTTTCATCCCCAAGGACCCATACGAAGCCCACACGGAAGAATGGAGAAACAAGCGCCCGCAACCGTTGCGTTTCGGCAGTTTGGCGAGAGAATTAGAACCTATGATTCAGACTGGAACGACTGGCTGTCGTCACTCCCGAATTAACCCTGGACTAAACGACTCGTTGACCAGGTACGGAGTGCTATGCGGGCGATTTTGCTCCATACGGGATATACCTACTCCTACACGCCGTACAGTTGCTTTAGCGCTTATCAACAATAGCGGTGAGATATACTTGGAGCAAGCCGAGGATGTCCACTGGCTATTTCACGGTAGCAGGTTCTAGACCACGGCGTTTGGGTTGTCCGTTGGGGACAGCGGTTGCTTTGCTGCGTCGATGCGGCCTTCCCTCTTCAGATAGGACTTCAAGATAGAACGCCATAAATTAGAAGTCTAACTAAGCCTCCTCGCAAGCCCTCAAGAGATGCCTTAGCCTTAGCCTGGCTAAGTGTGTGTAGTAATTCCCGGTTTCTCAGTATTGATTTGCACACCGTAAAAACCCTCCATTAGGACTCAAACCCCAACGCATGCAAGGTTTGATTTGACACAAAGATGGAATGGCCAAAATAACAAGCAGAAGATGCTTAGAGGGATGGCGCGGCCGAAATAGACGGGAAGAAGATACACTTAACAGTTACAGGAAAGAGGAAGTTCCTCCACGTATGTAGTTCTAGTGACAGACGGACCGCTCTTTCCTTCTTTGTAGAGGCTATTCGTGTACCGAATGCAGATTTTCGGATTACGGAGGGTCTATTGTGCTCTACCCCAGAAATCAAGACTGGCGATGGTATCTTCTCCAGCCTCATCCTCATAAGCGTACAAAATCTGGACATCGGTTAGTCTATATGTAGAATATATGCTATAGGGTATATTAGGCACCTCTCTCGTTGATGAATGCAGCATTCTCACGTTCTTCGCTGTGAGAATATGAACCATTGCACTCGTCTCCACATTCCTAATCTCAATGAAGCTCGGTTCAAAGGCAAGGATATATGGATAAGATAATGCAAATGATTGTGGCTGCCCCTCCCACGTAATCTTCCAGTCCGGCCGAGCCCGCCATCCGTTGCGGTTCACGAAGAACGAAAAGTCCGTGTAATTCAGCAAGAACTCGCCATTGAGCCGTTCAATGTGAACCGGCTTAATGTTTTCCTTACGCTGTACGAAATCGAGCGACGTGTCCGCTTGATCGAGAAGCGACTGTGTCTCGAGAGTCTCAAGGCTTACCACCTCGAAACCTCTGGCGCAACCGACACAGAGCTTGGATTTCAAGAAATGTATCGAGGAGGATTCCGTTGGAATGTAGAACTCCTTTCCCGCGAGTGAATAATCAGTTTCAATCATCTTGGTCTTGTCTTCCGACAAAGTGGTTGCTGAACTAGTTACCTTGAATGGCTTTAGAGCTTCTTGGCCACCCTGGAACATCTTGAAAGGCTGCTTCTTCTTCCCTTGCGCTGCTGGGTTTGAGGGCTCGAGGACCTTGATCGTCGAAGAAAGGGTAGAGCTCTTCACGCAGCACACCAAATGTCGTCCAAGACATACACCGGCCTTGAAGAAATTTGTGTGGCCCTGGATCTTCTT
>JAJDMX020000318.1:0-47573 GCA_022345685.2 Nothomitra cinnamomea | reverse complement strand
CTGCTTATCCTGTTCGCCCTTCTTCATACTTCCACTAGCACTCGGTGTGAGCGGCGGACTGCCCAGCAGATCTGAAGAACTCTGCCACTTTGCAACGTCTCGTTTCAGCAATTCAAGCTCCTTCTGGAACCGCGTGCCAAAGACATCAATATAGAACGTAGCGCCGTTATAGATGCTCCAGACGAAGAGCGCGAACAGGAACGATGCGCTCCACCAGCGGTACCAGAACCACATGGGGGAAGGGAGCATAGTTAGAACAGCGTAACTGTATTGGATGAGCATGAACGCGACTTCTTGGAGGGATTCGGGCAACGAGAGGACGAGCTTGCCGATCCATTTCTTGGAGTAGGATTTTCTGAGCCAGGTGAAGCTCGTAGGACGGCCAGCGGCGATTTGAGCTCGCCGACGCATAGTGATGAAGACGTGGTAGTTTATTTGCCAGATGGCGTATGGGACTGTCGCCCAGCCAATCATTGCAGTTAAGGAGTAATATCCTACACTTCCTGAAGTGCTATGCTTTATATTATAGACGGCCGGGAATCGTTTTTTTTGGACTTCGGGCTCGAAGAGATGGACCATGCAGTGAAGCACTACAGGGGGCATTATGTGAATCATTAAACTAGTGAATATCAGCTACTAACTTAAAAAGAACTGTATTAAGCTCTAGGAGAACGGAGACTTACCTAGTGACCTTGTCCACTGAATGGAAAACCATAGAGTTTCTCCACATAGCAATGGCCCAAGCGTTATTTCCCATGGCTAGGCAGTACGTACTTATGAAGAGCCTCTTGGAGTTCGGAAAGACCCATATACTGAGCAGCGCCATCAGGTTGACGAAGTAACAAAGGTCCGCTAGAAAGTAGTGGTATCCTCTTTTGTGATACGTGTAGTATCTCAACGGCATGAAGTAGATGAACTGAACCGTGTACCAGATATGGAACCAGTGCGGAAATGCTCCGATAAGGTATCCACTGATAAAGATGTTCAAGACTCCAGCGATGAACGCAACCTTCTCGCGAGTCGAGACTACTTTTTCCTCGTTCCACCGTTGTCCAAGGCGCTCAACGCTCTTGGCCATCTTCTTCCTATACTTTTCCAACTGCTCGTCCGCTGACGGAGGAACCCTCCTCCGCCACTCTTCGACTACTCTGTCCTTGACCGTCGCCCCGCTCATCTTTATCCTCTCCCGTTGTCGACGCATCTTCTCCGTTTGCGCTGAGAGTGTATTTTGGAGCTTCTCCAACTTTGCTGGGAGCGCGAGGTTATCGAAAATGTCGAAGACGGTTAACCGGTCCAAGGGCGGAAAGGCTTCCCAATCTTCCTGGTAGGAACTACTTCCAGAGAAGGAAGAGTTCCGGGTCAAAGAAGGCACTAATGAGGGGCTACCCGGCGACGAGGAGAACATGTTGGGTGTCTTTACTTCGCTCGGAGGTGAGCTCCCGTCTAGTGAGGATGAGGATTCATATGTCATTATTCTAGACATCTCAGGCGCAGTCAGTCCGTCGTGATCGAGGCCAGGCGCCGACTTCAGTTTTGGGATGTTGGCCGGGGTTGATATCTTGGCCGATGGCCTATCAGGGTGTAGATTCTCCATATGTTGCCCTTACTTCGGAGTTAGGTGCTGTAAAATAAAATGTGACCTCTACTTCTACGCCGTTAATGCATGTAAGGATAGGAAGCACAAGGCCTTTGATCGCCGTAAGCCGATAAGCGGAAACACAGCCGCTACCAAGCAGACACGCAAAAGCACCCGAAGTCGTGGCGCGTCTTGCACGAAGATGATGTCGTCGTTGTCAGGAGTTGAGGTCGTGGTGCCGTTCAGAATCTTGGTTGGCTGCTTGTCCAGGCGGCTGATGTCTTAGTCCGAAAATTTTCCAAGGGCCCAGCGCGGAATGAGCCGAGGTCACGTGCAACAATCAGAACGCGTCGTTTCTGACCTTCGCGCTTCAGGACGGGAGAAAACATGAAGTATTTGTTTACTTGATCGTGAATGACTATAGGCCTTCTGAAGAAGGCAGCATCAGCGCATCTCCGAGCAAGTCTTTTCCATGTGCCCTTTAGTGAATCCTACCTAGGCCTTCATCAGCACAACGACTTCCGGAATTATCCCAACGCGCATCATATCAACCCCTCTTCTGTGCGCTAGCGCAAGAATTCAAGATGGGGAAATTGATGCGCCTTGAGCTCTTCAGCAAGTACCTGAAGGCCCAGTACTGATATATCATTGACTAACGGTATATAGATTTCAAGTCGTACAAAGGCCACCACACGCTACTGTTTGCAGACTCCTACTTCACTTCCATTATCGGTCCCAACGGCTCTGGGAAGTCGAACTCGTAAGTCCCTCAATGATATATACATGTCTCGTTGCTAAGGTTGAATCAGGATGGACGCTATCTCGTTCGTCTTAGGCATCAAATCGTCGCATTTGCGTTCGTCTCATCTCCGAGATCTTGTCTACCGTGGCCGCGTTTTGAGAACGTCTACTATCAATGGCGATGGTTCTGCCACCGCCCCTGGCGCCAACGGGCACACGAACGGAGATGCTGATCATGACTCTGAAGTCGAGGGTACGCAGAATGGAACACAACGCACCCAGTCTGAGCGTAACGACCCGAAAAGCGCGTGGGTTATGGCGGTCTATGAAGATGACGCAGGAGACGAGCAACAGTGGAAGCGCGCGATCACGAGCCAGGGGGTTAGCGAGTATCGTATCAACAATCGTGTCGTAACCGCGCAGCAATACAACGAAGCCTTGGAAGCAGAGAATATCCTTATTAAAGCACGGAATTTTCTCGTCTTCCAAGGTGATGTTGAGGCTATTGCATCGCAGAAGCCATCTGATCTTACGAGGCTGATTGAGCAGATATCAGGCAGTCTGGAATACAAGGCAGAGTATGAGAGGCTCAAGGAAGCGCAAGAACAGACCCTTGAACACCAACTCTACACAATGACCCGCCGAAGAGGTATTAATTCTGAAGTCAAACAATACCAGGAGCAAAAACGGGAAGCCGAGAACTACGCGAAGAAAGCCGATGAGAGGGATCAGGCTATTGTTACTCACATTCTCTGGAAACTATTTCATTTCCAACGCGTAATGGAGGAATCTGGAGCAGAAATCCAAAAGCATCAAGAAGAGCTCAAAGAATTCCGTCGCGGAGTTGAGAAGTACGAAAAGGGGCTTGAGGCAGCCAAGCAAGAGCAGGCCAGGATAGGCAGAGATGTTGGCAAGTCTGAGAGGGCCATTAAGAGGAAAGAAAAGGAGATTGAAGAGAAGGAGAACAGCTTGGTCCCTGTCGACGAAAAAATAGAGATTGCCGGAAAGAACGTTAAACGATGCACTACACGCATCGCTGAGATAAAGAAGGAGAGGGACAGCCAGTCTGCCACCGTAGAACAACTGAAAAAGGATCTTGGAGTCGTTGAAAAGGCCCAAGCGAAATGGGAAGAGGAGTGGAACAAGGTGGCCAAGAAGGAAGGACGCCAACTGAGTGAAGCTGATCTTCAAGAGTACAATAAGCTTCGGGAAGAAGTCAACAAGCGGACCTCAAAAAATCAAACCAAGGTCGATAACCTTGTACGCCAGCAGAGAACCGACGAAGAAACGGTGAATAGCCTGAAGAGCAAAGTTGAGGCAGTACAATGGTCAGTGCAGAAGCTGGAGGGAGAAATGGAGGATATCAGCGAGAGGAAGCAGACGGTCAAGAGCCACATTGACCAAACAACCAAGGAAATGGACGCGAGGAAGAAGGAATTCAATAGCTTGACTTCCGAACGGCTCCGTGTCGCACAGATTCAGACCGAACTCGATGAGAAGCTTCAGGCCGTTCTTAACAAGCTTCTAGAAGTCGATGATGGCAGACGACAAAATGACAGAGAGATTCGCATGAAGGAGACCATTGCTGCTTTGAAACGAATCTTCCCAGGTGTCAAAGGTAGAATCAGTGAGCTTTGCAAGCCGAAAATGAAGAAGTACGGAGATGCCGTTAGTACAGTTCTTGGGCGTCATTTTGATGCTGTGGTCGTGGACAATGAAAAAACTGCAAAGGACTGCATTCAATACCTACGAGATCAACGCGCTGGTCAGGCTACATTCATTCCACTGGATACAATTCAAGTTCAACCGGTCAACTCGAATCTCAAAGGCATGCACCGTGGAATGCGTCTAGCTATTGACACGATCGAGTATGATAACTCGGTTGAGCGTGCCATGTCCTATGCTTGCGGCAATGCTGTTGTCTGCGATGACCTCGAAATTGCAAAGTATATCTGTTACGAGAAAGGTGTTCAGGTCAAGGCCGTGACCTTGGACGGCATGATTATCCATAAAGCTGGTTTGATGACTGGTGGTAAAGGACCTGGCCAACAGAATGCGCGTAGATGGGAAGATGCAGAGGTTGAAGGTCTTCGAAAGCTTAAAGATAAGCTCATGGGAGAGCTCGCGGCTTTGCCAAAAGGTGGCCGGAGAGGTGCAGCAGAAGAAACCCTGCAAGGTGAATTAATAGGACTCGAGCAGAAGTTAACTTATGCTAGAGATGAGATGAAGGCCTTGGAGAGGAATCTTGCTAGCAAGAAAAAGGAGCTAGACTTCGCCAAGAAGCAACTGAAAGAAGTGAAGCCTAAATACGACGAGAAGGTCAAGGAGCTTGAGAGCCTCAAGGAGAACCTCAAGGAGTTTCGGGATGCTGTTGGCGAGGTCGAGGACGAGATCTTTTCGAAGTTCTGCCACCGACTTAAGTACGACAATATCCGAGCGTATGAAGCGCAGCAGGGCTCGCTACAACAAGAAGCGGCGCAGAAGAAACTCGAATTCACCACACAAAAAAGTAGACTAGAGAATCAGCTGAGTTTCGAAACACAAAGGCTGCAGTCCACGAACGACCGAATTAAAACTCTACATGCTCAGGCCCAGCGAGACGAAAAGCTGGTTTTGGACCTTGAGGCAGAGAAAGAGTCTATCCAAAATGAGCTCGACAACCTCAACGCGGAGCTGGAGCAGCTTAAGGAGCAGCTAGACCGAGAACGAGCGAAATATGCCCAGAAAGCTGAAAAAGTAGCTGAGCAACGGCGGGAGGTGCAAAAGCGGAGTAAGGAAGTAGAAGGCACACTCAAGGTTGTGGCTGGTTTGGAGGCAGAGATCCAGCGAAACGCTGCTGGGAGATACGCTCTTCTTCGACGATGTAAACTTGAAGAGATTGATATTCCTCTTGCAAGAGAATCTGCGGGCCTAGATCGTTTGCCCGTTGATGAGCTACTGCAGGCGGATCCAGACGAGATGGACCTTGATGATCCCAATATGAGCTCCACACAACCAGTGGCAGTACAGGACTACGGTATTGATGTTGATTTTGAAGATCTAGATGATGACTTGAAGGAGGCATGTGTACTCGACCCTACTATCATCTATGCAGCCAAGACTGACCATACCACTAGAACGCGGACGAGAAAATGGACGAAGAACTCCAAGAACGAATCACCACTTTCGCTAGTGAGCTCGATAAAATGGCACCTAACATGCGAGCGATCGAACGTCTAGAAGGCGTCGAGAGCCGAGTAAAATCCTTCGAGAAGGAATTCGAAGACGCTCGAAAAGCTGCAAAGAAAGCTAAGGACGAGTTTCAGGCCGTCAAGGAGAAACGCTTCGAGTTATTCAACAAGGCATTCTCACACATCTCTGAGCAAATCGGTCAAGTCTACAAAGACCTAACCCGAAGCTCGACATTCCCCCTGGGTGGCCAAGCGTGGGTTTTTCCTGTCCCCTTCACCAAAGTCCATGCCCCTGTCATTGCATACGCACATCCCCTACTATCGCGGTGAAATTAATAATACCCCTTTCAACCAGCTACCTTGACATCGAAGACTCCGATGAACCGTACCTCTCCGGCATAAAATACCACGCCATGCCCCCACTCAAACGTTTCCGAGACATGGAACACCTCTCCGGCGGCGAAAAAACCATGGCCGCACTCGCTCTCCTCTTCGCTGTCCACTCCTACCAGCCATCACCATTCTTCGTCCTCGACGAAGTGGATGCGGCGCTAGACAATGCGAATGTGGCGAAGATCGCGAATTATATCCAAGAGCATGCGGGGCCAGGGATGCAGTTCATTGTTATTAGCTTGAAGACTGGGTTGTTCCAGAATAGTGAGGCGTTGGTGGGGGTTTACAGGGATCAGGCGGCGAATTCGAGTAGGGCTTTGACGTTGGATGTGAGTTTTGTTTTTCTTCTAGTTTCTTTGACAAAATGGTGTTCGCATACTGACGTTCGATTTTAGCTCCGGAAATACCAATAGTTAGCGTTCGGAACTAGTGAGAAGAGAGGGTCTTTTGTTATGAAGATGACGGATATGGGTCTACGGTTTCTTACGGGCGATGGTATAATTTTTGTTACCTATTGCTTCAATTATATGTAGGGAGAACTACTCGCGTACCCCCGAAAAGTTGAGATTTTTCTCGCATACCCTCCATTTCCGACCCCCTTGCCGGTGTACCCCCCAGCCGAGCGTCTAGTGGTCACTTCGCCTAAACCTTAGGCATCTCCAGCTATACACAGTTAAGATTTGTGATGACTAAGCTGAAGACACATGGAGTTAATGTTCAATTCCTCGCAATTATATCTTCAAATCCGAAGTTCGCCTCTGCCAGATTATAAAAACATGTAACTAGTACCGCACCGTGAGGATATAGGCAGTTATGCACACTGCTGGTGGTCACTTGGGACTCACTCTAGATTCCTCGTAGCTTGGGGCGTCTGTGGCATTTATGAAGCAGGTAATTTTGCGCGGCCATAGCCCATTTTCGCCCCGAAGAGTACTCCGATACACCAATGGGGTCATCGTGTAGTCAGTCGTATTAGTGAAGTAAATTTCAAAGCTCAGGTTGGCTTGTGGAGATGGATATGAGTGTCAGGGAGTACACTAGTAAGGAGATCGGAAATGGGGGGTATGCGAGAAAAATCTCAACTTTTCGGGGGTACGCGAGTAATTCTCCCTTATATGTATGTATGTACATGTATGTACGATAAGACGCGCCCTCTTCACATTCGAACGTGTCCAGAGTCTGGTCAAGACTGAATAAAGATTGTGACATTGCTAGCTATCTATCACCCTCTCCCCTATTAGAAAGGTTTATTGTGTCTCTTAGCGAATAGTACAGAAAAGGCTCTGGTCTCTATTGAAAGAACCAAACACCACCTAAGAAGGAACGACAAGAGACTCCGATCCCTCATTCCTAAAACGTGCTTGAGGCCAATCGACTCGCTGCATTCTTCGCATCGACCCGATCGTCATCCTCTTCCTCCTGTAAGGTCTTTAGCCCTGCCGTACTGGCTCCGCTAGCCGCTCGTGTTCGCCCTGACTCACTACCGTTCAGGATATCTGACGAAGAAGCTGTCATACTCCTATCTAATCCATCCGAGCGTCTCGGCACCCCACTCCAGGCATCGCCTTTAGGACCTTGGCTAGCTGCCATGCTCGTTCTACGAATAGCATGACCCTCTCTACCCAGTCTTGAGAGCCCACCCGTGTGATCGATAGCACGAATATCTGGGCGTGCGCTCTCCAGTGTAGCGAGTGTACGGCGTTCAGCTTCAATCTCGCGGAGTACATATTCCCGGATAGAAAGACGGAGATCTACCGCTGTGCGAGCGAACCATCGACGACGTTCTTGAACTAGGTTGGCGGTTACCCGTTGGGTTTTCTGGAGGAGGTATTGTTCGTGAGAGCGGGCTTCGTCGAGGGCGCTGATGGCTTCATCGACTTTTTCGCGTTTTACATTTGAACTGGCCTTTAGACGGTCGGCAGCGGATAGTTTGCTTCGTGTAGCTTGCTGGGCTTGGAGGAGTTCGCGAATTAGGATTTGGCGGTTTGTTAGAGTTTCTTTGACGATGAAAGCGTCCGAGGAATGGTACTGTAGCGGGTCCCCAATGGTTGTGGCTTCGGCAGTGCCTTGAGCTGCGTGGTAATCGCCCGTGGTTTGAATGGTCTTACCTAGTTTCCGGTAGGCGTTTGCTAAACCCGAGTGAGTCTCCTGAACATGCATAGATCCTAGCTTTACACCGAGGTCTGATTCCGCAAGACCCAAGCCTAAGTAGGGCGAGAGTCAGCAAAATCCTATAAAGGAGTAAAAATCAGAAATGTGGTACTTCGTCTAGCCTTCACAACTCTGTCCACCTTATGTCCGGTCTCCATCGTGCCCAAGTAAAAGAGCTTCACAACTGGCCTTGCTTCGGCTAGCTCAGGCGTGTCATCAGGTGGTGGAGCAAATTGTTTAATAACTTTTCTTCGAACCCCAGTAGCAGGCTGCTTTCGCCGAATCACAGGGCTGTATCCGAAATCGCTTTCAACAAAGAATACCATTTCCTCATCCCGCATTAGAACCTCATTCCCACACACGTAGTTCAGCCAGCGTTGCATTGTTGCTTTGAGCCGGGCCTCGTCTTCGTCTGTTCCGGCGCCAGCGGAAGTGACGGGGGGTGGTACAGCAGGCACGAAAGCTTCAGGATTGGAGGAGATGAGGTGCTCAGATAGTTTGACAAACTCTGAGTGGGTGCGACGGACATCACGGAATTGGGTCGTACGATACTTTGGAAGAGTCGTCTATTATTGTAAAGTCAGGGAGCGTGCAACAATTTTCGCTCGTTTGTAGAGTTCCTTACGTGGACATCAAATCTCAGTATGGGATCCTTCCTCCCTGTCCTCTCTAGTCCGGTGACTTTTGCCTCTAATTTATACTGTGGAGGATTCGCGCGGTGTCCCTGTCTTCCAGCCGCACCACTCTGCCTGTGTCTTGGGGCTGCGTGACCTTGCTCTGCTGATGGTGGCTGAGACTCATGAGCAAAGCCTAAGCCCTGAGCGCTGGACTGTGGACCTTGTAGTCGCTCACTCAAGTCAGGCTCTCCCCGTTCCTCTTCAGCCCCCATCGTCGTAGAGGAGACTCCATCTGTGCTCGCACTCTCCGGTCTTGTAAAACCTCCAGAGCTACCTAGAGCATCGTGATCAATTCCATAGTCTGAGGAGTGCCCTCCTCCCATCCCAGACCCAAACTGTGGAGTTGGCGGAGGAGGATCCATCGTAGCAGACGGCGAATACGGTGGTCTGCTGTGTTGTGGTGATGTCGACCATGGTGATGAACCGGCGGGATGGTCAGGGTCATTCGGTAACGATGAGTAATCCATAGTGGAATATGATGGACAGTCTGCACGGCTATCCTCGAATCGGCACTTGCAGTTGACCGGGCGAAGCTTGATGTGATTTCTTGTCCCACAACGTCGACTTCGGTTGAGGTGCGAGATGCGGGCCGCGAAAGACGTCGACATGCAAGTCACGTGGACATCGCTTTAGCCGTTTTGGTTCAGACGACTTCTATGTTTTACAAACCTTCAAAGGCTCTGAAAGACAGGAGTCAATTTGGTGCCAGTGTAAGTTTTGTACCTGGTTACCGTGAAAGACACGGTCCAGAAGCGCGCACTTAAACCGAAGGAGCCGGCCAAGGCCGTGAATATAACACTCCTCATTGACCCCGCGAATGCAATGTTCCAGACCAGGGGCTTCCCAGGATGGATATGTCGAGCATGTCAGAAACGGCTGAAGGGAACAGTGCAACAAGGACAGTACAGTAGATATGCAAGGCGGGCGCTTTCAATCACAGTCACACGATATGGCCAAAATCACGGGACCGCGTCTGAGCAGGAGCCGGATTTGGAGACGACTCGGAACATCGGCATAATCGCCCATATTGATGCAGTATGCCTCTTAACCTATTGGCTGATTAGAATACGATATCTTATGTCTATTTTAGGGTAAAACGACTACTACAGAGCGGATGTTATACTACAGCGGCTTCACCCGACGAATAGGAGGTACTTGATTCCCCGACTTTATTGCGGGGTTCATACGCATCAGTTCTCCCCGTTTTTTATGTCACGTTTTCAAGTCAATATTGTGAGCTAGCAGAGACATCTGTGGAATCAATTACCTACTTTAAGATACATACTATGGAGTTAAATGGTCTTTTCTAGAATCTCACTTTCGCGGTTCTAACGCACCATCCGTACCGTTATATGTCGCACATAGTACAATATCTAACCACTTTCTTTCCCAATCAGACGTGGATGATGGCTCTACAGTCACAGACTTCCTCCCTGCGGAACGGGCTAGGGGTATCACAATTCAATCAGCAGCTATCACGTTTCACTGGCCACCCAGCGAGAACCATAAGCCGCTAGCGAGACCTCTCACTATACCTAGATCTCTCACGCCACATACAATCAATCTGATCGATACCCCTGGCCATGCTGACTTTACTTTTGAGGTTCTACGTTCTCTACGCATCCTCGATGGAGCAGTCTGTATTCTGGATGGGGTTGCCGGTGTGGAAGCTCAGACCGAAAACGTCTGGCGCCAAGCGAGCGGTTACAGAATTCCTAGGATCATTTATGTCAACAAACTTGATAGAGAGGGCGCCTCGTTTGGAAGAACAGTTAGACAGATCGGATCAAGACTGGGCGGGTGGCCTGCTGTCTGCCAGATTCCGTTATGGCAAAACGGGAAGGGTCAGTTTGTGGGTGTAGGGGACGCTATAGGATTGAGGACGCTAAGATGGGATGAAGGAGGGGATGGGAAAGCAGTGAAAGTTTACCAACTCCAGAACCTTGAATCTACAGAAAAAGAGCTTGTGCATGAGATCAGAAAGGCCCGAATCGCGCTCGTCGAGTTACTGAGCGAGCATGACGACAACATGGTGGAGAAGTTTCTCGAATACGATGGAGATCATTTGGCAATCCCTCCCTCAGATATTACTGAGAGTCTGAGAAGATGTGTCCTTGATGGATCCGGATCTATCATTCCTGTTTTTGCTGGTGCAAGTTTTAGGAATATTGGCGTCCAGCCACTTCTCGATGCAGTAATTGACCTGTTGCCTCCTCCTACTGAAAGGCCGGATCCCGAAGCAAGCCTTGGGGGTATGGCCATAGGACTGAATGGCATGGTCGCAGGAAAGGTGGCTCTAGAGAACTCACATAAGTCAAAGAAGCTGGCCGAAGGAAAGAAAGGGGGTCATTCTGGAACTACAACTGCGGCTTTGCTTAGCGGTCTTGAGGGATGTGCTCTCGCGTTTAAGGTTGTCAATGACGCTCGACGTGGGGTACTTGTTTACGTACGTGTGTACTCGGGCACGATTGCTCGCCACGCCCCTCTTTTCAATACCAACCTTCACACCACCGAAAGAGCCCCACGTCTCCTCCGCATGTATGCCTCTGATGCAGTTGAGATTCCATTTATATCCACTGGTCAAATAGGAGTCATAGTTGGCCTGAAGCACGCCAGAACCGGAGATACGTTGATCTCATACCATAGCGCCAATCTCAAAGCAGGTCCTCCAGCACCTCTAAATACTCTTCAGTTACGACCAATTGATGTACCTCCCCCAGTCTTCTTCGCAAGTGTGGAACCTCAGAGCCTGGGAGAAGAGAAGCATTTGGAAGAAACTCTGGCGCTGCTGCTGCGAGAAGATCCAAGTTTACATGTCTCCGTGGATGAAGACTCAGGGCAAACTCTTCTCAGCGGAATGGGAGAGCTTCATTTAGAGATTGCTAGAGATAGATTGGTGGGCGACTTCAAGGCAAAAGCGGAGATGGGTAAGATAGAGATTGGATATCGTGAATGCATACTAGGCTCTTCAAAAGCTGAAAAGCGAACATTCGACAAAGAAATTGGAGGGAAGAAAGGCAAAGCTTCATGTCAGGCATTAGTCGAACCCATTCTGGATCCCGACGCTGAAATTTCCAGCACTGAGGAAATTCTTTCAACTATCAGAGACGGTAATACTATAAGCATATCCCTCTTAGGCATCGCTACGGACGGGTCTCCGGCTTTACCTAACCATACGTCCCTTCCGGCTCACCTTAATGCGACAGACCTGCACCAAGCCCTTATGAACGGTGCCGCCGCGGCTCTTGCCCGTGGCCCTAAATACAGGTTTCCCATGCACTCTACCCATGTTAAACTCACTATTGACCCCACGGGTGACATTTTCGGCCCCGAAAGTACCCCCGCAGCCTTCAGTTCCGCCGCGCGAATGGCCAGCTTAGCGGCGTTAAAGGCCACAGCCGACGAGAGTGGCACTGCTCTAATGGAACCCGTAATGAACGTCACAGTTAGCCTTGACGAACGCAGTCTCGGCGCTGTGGTGCACGACATCAGTGCTGCGAGGGGTGGTCATATCATTTCCCTTGATGATGATGACGATGATGATGGTGACAATCCACCTGCTTCAACCGGCATTGACCTGAAAAAGATCTACGCACCTCCGGATCCGTTTGGCGATTCCAGCGCCGATGGGTCGGATCGCCAGGGCTCGAGACAGAGGAGCATTGTCGTGAGAGTGCCGCTGAAAGAGATGGTTGGGTATTTGAGGCATCTGAGGAGTTTGACGGGTGGAAGGGGTACCTTTGTTATGAGTGTCGACCGGTTTGAGAGAATGGGCGCGCAAAGGGAGAAGGTTGCGCTGCAAGAATTAAGGGGGCTGTAGGATAATAAGGAGGACATTTGGATGCTTAGAGATAGCATCTTGGGGTCCGAGGCTGATACCGTGTATTACTAGCGCTCATCTCTAAACAGGTATATAGAAGAAACGTGAAACCTTCTGTCATCTCATAGAGATGTAGAGGACGATTGGGCATGCCAAACTTGCCTCCGAAGGCAGGTTGTGATATGTAGTTTAGGGGCTCTTTGAGGCTACCGATCGTGAACAAGCCGCTCACGAGAGAACGTGACTGCCCAGCCCACTCCCATACCATGTCACAAATCTCGCCCTATATCTTCATCCCACCCTTCTCTTCCCCGATACCTACCTTCGCCCTCTCTAGCCCCTCCAAGAACTCTCTCGCCTTCCCCCAGAGTTCCCCCTCCATCTCCCTCCCTACAACATCGCTGATATTACTATTCAACCACCCCACATCCAAGTTTCCCAGTCCTGTTCCAGTGACTCCATTTGCTGTCTTATCTCCTACCGCTGGCTCTGGCGCAATAATTTCTGCATCTTCGAGGGCACGTATTTGGGCCTTAAGGCGTTGCGAAATTGACTGTAGGAGTATGAAGTAGGTCGTTGTTGCGGTTGTAAAGGCGGTTTTGTGGAGGCTGAGGGGAGGCGCCTTGACAGTAGAGAGCCCTTCCGGGTGATTTGTAGTTAGGGACTTTATAGCTTGGCCTGCGGCACGGAGGAGGCGAGCTACATCCTAGAACTAGGTTAATCTAATTCGTTAATCCAGAGTTTGCGAAATTCGACGCACCTTATCTATCTCATTAAGCTGCTGGACACGTTCTGCAGGCGTGAAGGTCTTCTTTGCAGATTCCACGACTCCAGTCATCTGTGTTCCCTCGACATCCTCCGCCATGATTGAGTTCTGATCGGTAAATGCAAGAAGCGTTCACATTTCTTGTTTGTCGTTCAAACGTGCACAGGCGCCATATCCATTTAGCTGGAGTTGCGGCTCTGCGGAAATTTCCGTTCGCGCGTCCCCAGATATCAAAATCCCGAGCGTTCTTGAACGACCCAACTTCACCCCCGTCTAATATCCCATGTGTCTTCCTTCGGTCTCGGTCTCTCTCCGCATGGCACTGTAATTCTGGCTAGACCTTAAAATCTTGACTTGGATATCACATCAAGTAAATAAAGAAAACAAAGACATGTCCGGCCAGCAACCTGGCGGGCCTGGAGGGGCAGGTCCTCCTAACGGTCCACCGAACGCTGGAATGGGCCCGGGAGGAGGACATCCAGGTGGGAGCGGGGGGCCGCCGCAGAGTGGACCTTCAGGTGGACCAGGGAGTGCGATATCGCAACAGAACTTAAATAGTATTGTAAGTGTGGTCCCGGGATACTCGTATGCCGTGTGAGGGCTTCGTTAGAAGGATTGTTAGGCTCGTTTATTCATTCCCGCGAACTTTCACTTCGTCTCCCGTTATACTTCCTTTCAAGATACATTCGGTTTCCCCTATATACTCCAGATATCTCTCCTGCGGCGAGTTAAAACCACCAGAGAGTCCAAGAAAGCTCTATCTACTTGGTGAGCTTGGGCTATGGCCTCTCCCTGCTATTCTTGACTTAAATTCACTCAAGATGATGTTTGGTTGTGCGGTTCGCGTGTGTCCAGCTTCATTTCTCCTTCGGTGGGTTTATTATTCCAGAAGTTTGATATTGGCTATGTCTAGTTGATACTGTTCGCTCCAGTTTTCTTTGGGGCTACCTACCTTGCAAACTACATTTCACTGGTCCCGTCTGAATTTTTCGGTTATTGCACAGTGTTGCCCTAAGTCCGTTTGTTATTTCAAGACTTTTTCGTAAATTATTCTGCCTTTTCGTCACCTCACCCATACACCCACCCAGCCTTTGCCTAGTCTACAAACAACTCTTGTCTTCATTACAGCACCCGGCACAATGTCTTTTCCTCGCCGCCCAGGCGAGATGTCGTTGCCTCGGCGTTCCGGCAGCGATGCTAACCTTGTGCGTCGCGGGCAGGTTATCGAGTATCTTTCGAAGAAGGGCTACTCGAAAACCGAGGCAATGTTGCGTCGGGAATCCGAAATCACCGATAGAGAAGGACGTCCTCTTATCACTAGAGCAGAAGACCTTGGCGGTGATAAGTATAAGAGTGGTTTTAGTATGTACAGCTCCTGGCTGTGTCTTTTAGTGCATATAAGACTAGTCACTCTCGGGTTGTAGTGTAGGCTCTAACGGAATGCGCAGAGCTCCTCCAGGATTGGATCGAAGACAACCTTGATATATACAAAGTGAGTACCCATCACGTAAATTGGCGCAGTCCGAGTTATTCTAATATCTGTGGCTAGCCGGAGCTCAAACGCCTTCTCTGGCCAGTTTTCGTGTACTCGTATCTCACCCTTGTGGCAGAGTATTTTCAGCGAGAGGCGGGGAGGTTCTTCGATGATTTCAAAGGCCTTTTTGCGAAAACCCACAACAAGGATCTTGGACCCCTCGGCGCCTTGAGATTACCTGAGCATATCCAGAGCAGCTACCTCGCCCAGATATATCGCAATAACAAGTATCGAATCACCTTGACCCCTCAGGTATTCTTCAACCTTATGCAATTTCTTGAAGCCAAAGATAAAGAGGGCGGGACTGTCATATTGAGTATCCTACAAACCAACTGCAATGTTCGTACTTCAGAGCGTGGATCGGGTTCAGCCTTAGGCCTTCAGGCGGCTGTTCAGGGCCTTGGGGGGAAGGACGAGGACGTTCTTGCAGAAGACGAGGGTATCCCTGGACATAACCCTGGCTCAAGCAATACTACGGAAAAGTCCTCGGAGATCCTGGTGAAACTCAAGCTTGGCCAACTTCCTACTGATCCCGATTTTGCAGTAGACGTTCGAAATGAGCTGGAAGAGCAAGACGCAAAGAATCCTCCTAAGACGGGCGAAAATAGCTTGGTCCAAGAATATGAAACTCACATTAAAGTGGAACAGACTGATGACACTCCTTCTCGCGATGAGATACCTTTACCACCGTATACTGCGCGCGAGGTAGCCATGGAGCTGCAGAAGGTGAGAGAGAATAGAGACCGCTTCAAAATCCAACCAAAGACCGGAGGAGCCGGAGTAGGGGTATCTGTTGTAATGTTCACTTGGCACAATACATTTGATACGTAAGTTATCTTGAATCAAATGTCTTATGAACGTTTGTACATAAATATACGATGAGGCTAATTTAGTTACTATAGCATCAACTGTCTAGACTTTTCAGGGGACAATCTTCTCGCTGCAGTTGGTACGGCAGAGTCATATATTCGCGTCTGGTCTTTGGACGGAAAGCCTCTTCCATCCGCTCTTCCTCCGATGCCTCAAGACCCTCCTCCTTCTGGATCTCGCCGCTTGATCGGCCATTCTGGCCCTGTATACGCTGTTACCTTCTCACCATGTATCCTGAACGAAGACCCCGATCCTGTCTGGCCATCTACAAGTCCGAGGTACCTAATATCCTGCTCTGCGGATAAGACTGTCCGACTTTGGTCCCTCGATACCTGGACATGCCTTGTCGTATACAAGGGCCATGATGAGCCTGTATGGGACGTAACTTGGGGGCCATTTGGTCACTACTTCTTGACTGGCTCCCATGATAAGACGGCGAGACTCTGGGCTACTGAGCACATCTCATTCATACGCATGTTCGCAGGCCATGACCAAGATGTAGATACCGTCTGTTTCCATCCCAACAGCGCTTATGTCTTTACTGGCAGTTCTGACAAAACTGTCCGCATGTGGGCAGTTCAGACAGGAATGACAGTTAGGCTCTTCACTGGCCATACTGGCAACCTTACAGCTCTATCCTGCAGTCCAGATGGCAAGACTTTGGCCTCCGCAGCCGACGACGGGTTTATCATCCTCTGGGATCTAGCTGGTGGACGCCGTCTAAAAGTGATGCGCGGTCACGGCAAAGGCGGCATCTGGAGTCTAAGTTGGAGCGTCGAGTCAACCGTTCTAGTCTCTGGAGGAGCAGATGGCACGGTTCGCGTTTGGGACGTTGCTGTCGCCAATGATCCAGCTACCGGACAAGGCAAAGTCATTGCGGAAGGAGGTGCTGGTATCAAGTTGTCAGATGGTGCACAAGGGGGCAGTTCTGTTATAGGAGGAACAGCTGGTGTGGCTGGTGTGGCTGGTAGTGCCGGCATTGGAGGCGGGAAGAAGAAGGGCAAAGAAGTTATCGTGACGCCGGACCAGATCAGCGCCTTCCCCACGAAAAAGAGCCCAGTCTATAAGGTTAAATTCACGAGGAAAAATTTGGTCGTTGCTGGCGGTGCCTATTTGCCGTAAGTGGTAGTTCTGCTGGTGGAACCGCCTTCAGTCACGCTGCAACTTGTCATTTAAATTTTGGAACGGCGCTAGTGGTAGAAGGCTAGGCAGGATCTCTTCCACTGGTCATTTCGGATACGGTATCCCTCTCTCTTGCAATAAGCTGGTCATGACTGGCGAACAGTTTGGAGACGGAAATATGGCGATTCTTCAAAAACCGGCTCTAAGGCCATCGGAACTCTTACATAGATAATACAGTCCGAATATGCAAATAGGTTAAAACTAAATCTCGCAAATCCATGTGTACTGATTTACGAGACCCATTAATTCCGGTATTTGATATCTATTGTACAAACCATATGAACCCCTGTCCTGAGCGCTCAAACCGTCGTCTTCTCCCCCCTCTTCGTAAGCACTTCATCCACCACCCCAACCCTAACTGCTTCCTCCGCCCCCATAAACGTATCCCGCTCCATCATCTTCTCCACCTCCTCCAGCGTGGTCCCTTTCCTCAAATGTCGCCGATAAATCTCGTTCAACTGCTCTCTTACCCTCAATATCTCCTTCGCATGGATCGCGATATCTGACGCTTGCCCGTGAAACCCACCAGATGGTTGGTGCACCATTATGGAAGAGTGCGGGAGGCAGTACCTCTTACCAGGGTGTCCGCCGGCGAGGAGAAGGGAGCCCATTGATGCGGCTTGGCCAGTGCAGATTGTGTGTATGGGGGGACCGATGTATGTCATTGTGTCATAGATTGCTAGGCCTACAGAATCGCCAGTGTGTTAGCTTAGAGACTAGAGGCAGTTCATCTTAATAGATCAGGGGTAGGAGAGAGACGTACCAGCGGTAACGGAGCCGCCAGGGGAGTTGATGTAGAGATAGATTTCCTTCTCAGGGTTTTCGGCTTCGAGGAAGAGGAGTTGTGCTACTATGGAGGCGGAGAGGGATTCATCAACTGGGCCATTGAGGCAGATTATGCGTTCCTAGGTGGAGTGTTAGAGTAGGGGTTCGAGGGGTCCAGTTTTCAAAGAGAGGTTTGAACAGGGTAGGGTGCGCAGGAGGGGGTTGCTACTGACCTTCAGTAACCGCGAGAAGATGTCGTCTTGAGAAATAGTGATCAGTATTTATTTCTGTAGCGGTAAGGGTGCTGTGTGTATGCTATATGGACTTCTTTACATTGATGCCACCCTCCTCCCTAACAAGTTAGCATCTTTTCAATATCTAACAGATGCAAATGTAGAATTTGTGCTATTGTACATACTACCGTCTCTGTCACAAAGGGCGTCGGTGTCCACGCTCGCGGCTGTAGCCCCGCTGGTACGTCGGAATATCGGCGCAGGCCAAATCTCGAGGCATTGCGCAGCACTGGGACTGCCAGTATTCGGGGAAGCAGCATCATGTGGCTGCGTGAGATTGCTATGGGAGCTTCCTAAGAGAGTTTTGTCCACTCCGCTGGGTTCCGTGAAGCTTTAGGTAGCTCGAGGGAGCGTCAATGAGATCTCGATTATCTTTGACCCAGAGTTAGATTTGGAGAACGAGTAACAGCTTTGGCAAGCTTGTATTATGGATGCTCGGTGGTGAGATATTTCGCTTAGTCACCACATCAATTTCTTGACATTTCAAGTTGAAGAACACCCATCCTCAACACGATATCCAGAAGCAACTCAATCTCCCCTAAAAATGGCAACAACCCTATCAACAACAACGCCCATACGGGGAGCCTCACGTTCCTTCAACGTAATTCACCAATGCTTCCTCCAAACCCGACAAGCTTCTCTCCTCCGCCGTCCCCGCCGCCCCTACACCTTCACCCAACTAATAACCCTTTCGGACGGCTCTGCCTTCCTCACGCGCACCACATCTCCACTCCCATTCCTAAAGACAACAAAAGATATCAAGAACCACCCGTTTTGGAACCCATCCTCTCAGAAGCTCCTCAACGTCGAAGAAGATGAGGCTGGTCGATTAAAGGCCTTTCGTGGTAGATTTGGGAGAGGATGGGATGCAGAAAGTACTACTTCTGAGAAGGAGGATGGAGAGGCGGGGGATGGTGTGGAGGAGGACAGCTTGTTGGATTTAATTGCTGGTTTCTCGAGACAGACGGAGGCTCCGCAACAGGAGAAGAAAAAGGCTGTGAAGGTAGAGGTGGAAGAGGAGGTCGAGTCGAGTAGTAAAAGGAAGCGGAAATAATGAAGTTGGGGCAGCCCTGGAGTGTCGACGGGCCAGCGACAGACGAGTTGGTATCGGTGGCTTGAGGGTGGTCCGAGATTCCCGTTCGGACGATCCAACTGCGTTACAAGGGCCGTTCGGAAGGGCAAACTATATACACACTTTTTCCTAGCAATTACTCTAGCTAAGAGGGTGTATAGGAAGAATTCTAGGTATGCGACGTGGATACCATCTAATGGCCAGCTTGTGCCCCTTGTCTATTTTTATTTGGTTGATCTAGGTTGCATGTGTACTACTATCCAAAGCACTGTACGAAATTTTTCAATTATTCTTTAAGAGGATATGAGGCTAAGCGTTATGGCATCTTGTTTAAGAAAAGACCCGCGAATGACACTTTTCATCGCGCATATATAAATAGCATAGAAGTAGTTTATACAGTCGAGCTGAAGCAGCATCGTATTTCTCATTACTCCCTCATCTTCGTCAGAAGAGACCGAGACTGGTGTATGAGTACAGGAAGGCCGTCCTCCACGGATATCTTTTTGCAGCCGCTACACTAGTCTTCTAAGTCTGCAGTAGCCGTTGCCGCAGCTTCTGCATTTGAGACGCTAGAGTCTGCTGTTGGTAAGGGAGCAGGAATGGCAACGGGCTTGAAGAATGGTAAGCCTTCGTCCTCAGCGTCCATCTGCATCAGGAAGGTCTCCCATAACTCGATCAACTATGCAGGGAATCCAATGTCAATACCGAGACACGACTGAATGTCCATTGGGTACATACCTCTTTCTGTGCCTCAACAGCGCTTTCCAAGAAAGTCTCGACGCCGCTTTTGAAATCCTCAACCTTTTCTCTTTCAAACTTCTCCAACTCTCCCTTCATTAACCTCCCCATATCCTCAAAGAGCAACCGCGCTGAATGCACTCTCCTCTCCGCATCGACAACATCTGCACTCAGTTGTGTCAAGCGATCCTGCTGCGTCTTGCCCTGTCTTAGCAGTTTATCCTGATTCGCCTTTCGCTTCGCTAATTCGCTCTCCGCCGCATGCCATGAGTGAAAGGCCCGTTGGCGTTGTGAAAAGGCCTGCTTGATACTACCGATGAGCCGAATGTACTCGTCGATGGTAATACCTAACGTAAGAACATCTTGTTGAGCTTGGCGCTCGTAGAGTTCACGGATACGAAGCTGGAGGTCGGAGAGCCCTTCCAGAGGAGAGGACAGGGAACTTGACAGTTCTACGGTAGAAAGGGCATGCAGTGAGGCGGAAAAATCCCCAGCAGCCTCTGCGAGCTCCTTGCGCTGTTTAACAACAGTATCAATTGCTTTCAGAAGCGCTTTCAACTGGTTCTCGAGAGCGTCCAGATAGATTTTACGATCATGAAACCACTTGCATGAAGTCAGAGTGAAGTCTATCAAGCAAATTTTGGGGTAGGAATTTCTTACATCGTCTTGCTCAATAAATTTACCACCAGAGCCAACTGAAAAAGCACCACCAAGAGAACTAAACATTCCCTTACTCTCACCTATCCCCGGCTCCTTTTTCTCCTTATGCTTTACATCTACATTAAACGACTCGCTCTCGAGGAAGAGCTTCAGATCTCCGTCGTGTTGCAGAATTGGATGCGCAGCAGTTTTATTAAGCATCCGTTCTAACGCAGCCCTCCTCGACTCCACAAAATTCGTGTCAAACCTGCCTACGGCCTGCTTCTCTGGCGGAGGAGGAATAATTACACCGGGGTTATTATTGTGTAGGCTGTTGTAAAGCCACAAAAAGTCCCGGTATCGGCGAGTTACCGCAAATTCAGGTTGTTTGTAGGCCTTTGAAGATGTCTATTGTGTCCCATGTGTTAGAATCTACCCGATAAAGACATTGTCAAGAATCTGACGTCATACCTTCGTCCGAACTTGGTATACGATATGCGAACTAGTTAAATCTCCGACTTTGTGCGGATCTCCAACAGTGATCTCAAACGATGGGTTTGCTGCTTGTTCTATCGAAACGCTAGGCTGGAATTGTCGTGGAACTGTAGAGACGGCCGGAGGCATCACTGGAGGCGGAACTCTTGGACGTAGCGCTGGATCCGTCTCATTTTCTAAATCCACAGAATCCATCATATCTCGTTTTATGGAGGACTGCGATGTTGTCGGAGTGTGCCTAGCAGTACGTTGAACTGGCTCCTTCTGTGGTGGGACAGGAGGTTGATCATATTTACTTGACACTCCAGTGTCGAAATTATCCCCTAGAGGTCCTAAAGGTCCAAGAGAGTCATCAACAGGTTCGAGGCGGGTTGCTTGAGCCACAACTTTCCGTGGTGTCCGTGGACCACGACCTGATGGCGATTTTGGCGTTGACGAAGCGGCGGATGATGGTTGCAGCGACTGCGACTTTGACCCAGGATCTATACCACACTTTAGCTCGCTCTTTTTAATAATTTATACTGGCAATAACCTTGCGAACCAAATCCTCCAGTTTCGTCACTCTTCGCCTCGTCCTTGCTAGGGTGTGATCGCGAGGGCACATCTACCGTCAAGTGTCAGGATAAGCACGATTGTGTGCTTGAAGTGGGACAAAAATGGTGCTTACCACCCCACGGAGACTGTCCCTCATCTTCCAATTCCAAGTTCGACAATCGGGGCGAGATATCTGAAGTCATTCTGGCCAAAGTATTCTGTGCGCTACCTGGCGGGAGTGTTGCCTTAAGAGCGGATGTTGTCTAGCACCCAAAGCTGGCGTATGATGGAGATGGCAGATGCTACCTCTAGTAACGCGGCGTAGCGCTAAACCGTTTACGGAAGCGAATTGGTTCCGCTGCAGTCCGCCTTCAAAACGACAGTTCCTTCTACAACAGAACATAATTTCTCTCATGGACAGATTAATAGTACATTCTACATAAATTATGGATGTAAAACCATCCCTACTGAGTATGTCTCACAATTTTTGGATCGTTTGCGATAATTATCTTCGCTAGAACATAATTGATTTGAGTCAGACCTTGTCCAAGGCGCACGCCATAAACAAAGCCAGGAGGATCAATACAACGAAAAAACACAAGTAGGTGTAAATATATAAACTTTTTCGCGTACACTACATTTTTGGGGGTGAAATATAGACCAGGTATACCTCTGCGTTGTTCTCTGTCTGTGCGTAGTTGCAAGTTGATAGAAAGCCAATTCGAGGTTGAAAAATCTCGCCTCAGCTGCGCGGAATTTCAAATCAAATCGTATAAAGAGCTCTGAAATATTTATGGCAGCGCTTATTTCTCCATTTATCCGTATGAACGACTCTTTGCAAAGAGTTCAAATTTTGAGCGGTGATATAAGTGTAGGTCGGGACGACCAACTTCGTCGATGGTCTGGTTCTTCCAATCATCGGCATTCAAGCCGTTTGTGAAACGGATGCGGTCTGTTATGCATAAGAAGCAATTATACGTCTACCTCTGGACCGGGCGAACTAGCTGCATCCCAGCTTCTGTTGATGTTCTGATTCGCACACAGAACAACGGGCAGCGTAGAAAGATAGGGCCGCTCAGGGATCGGGAGCATTGGATAGGTCGTGTGGTCATGGACGGGCTCCCTTGCCATGTTACAGCAAACTTGAATAATCGCACAGTTAACAGCTCGGCACTAGCGAAGACGGTGTGACGTCGGAATCGAGCCATTGGAGGGAATAAATACGACTCAGATCGAACCATGTCTCATAAAGCTGTGAAGCGGCATTCGAAGAGGTGTCGTAAAAAGTAAATTAAGTTAAATACCTTGTAGTGCGGATGCAATGAAAATCGTCCTCGAAATGCAGCCAGAAACTTGGCTGTGCTGCTTTTAGGCCGCTAACCGAACGCCTGCCACTTCAGCCGCCCGCCTTTCTGAGTCTCACTTCTCACAATTCTTCAAGCATCCCCACCTCTCCCTTGGCATAACCATCCCAAACCACGGCATCTACGATCGCAGACGACTATTACATCGTCTGCCTCAACGGCGTATACGAAACTGTCTCATTTTTTCGCGTCTCTCGCTTGCATCTAGCCTCTTCTAGGCTGTCGTCGTCCTCCCAGCAACATTCGTTCCAGCTAGCTCGGTTTGCCCTGTCTATTCGAGCTGGCTCGGAACTGGTCTGGGTCGGCCGGGATCAACGGATTTGCTCATGCCACGAAGCTCCGGTGCTTCAGCAAAGCGACCGGGCGCGAATCAACACAACACTCGCCATGAGAATGGTCTAGCAGCGCCTGGGAAGAGAATAAGCTCGAAGCGTTCGAATGGGAACCTCAACGGTCATGCTAATGGAAAGCTGCAATCTTCCACACCGCCATTACCAGCCTCTCCTGCGACGCAAATAACGTTACTGCCGTCGTTGGAGAATGGTTCGAGTGGTTCTCTGTCAGACTCGAAGAATGGTACAATAGGTAAGACGCAGGTCAATGGGGATGGGCGGAGATATTCAGACGGGTCTTCCGATAGACCCATACCCTACCAGAACGGAACAAGCACATGTCCCATCGGCACAACTGAGCCTCATCGCCGTATTGATGTCAATGCCTCAAAGACTCCTGGTGTGCACAACAGCGGCGCAATGTCGTTACCCGCGACCGTCTTAACGTCTGCGCCACTCGCAGATACGATTGCGCTTCTCATTATACTTCTACAGATCCCTCCCACCTTTCTCACCATCATCCACTTCCTCTTCGCGTCTCTAACATTTGTCCCACCCACGACCGGGTCGTCTATTCCATCCTTTGCCGACTTTTTCCAAGGTACAAACGGAGCACCGTCTCTATCTACTGTTCTGCTGGCCGACATAGTCTTTGGCGCTTTTTCAGTTCTCCTCTGGCCGTCAGCCCGGGAGTATGTCTTCGACCTCGCTCAAGCAGTCATTGCGCTCTCTCTTGGCGGCGGCTACGCCGGGAGCAACGGAAACGGTGGGGTCAAGAATGCGGTCATATGCGCAGGCATCATATTCGCATCCCAACTGGCCCGTAAAGGTTCTCGACCGACTGGACCAGGATTCGACGGATCAAGCGGCTCTGCTGGCGCAGTGAGATCCTCGTCCTCCCTGCCTGACTTCAACTCGCTAAAGACAACCCGAGGCTGGATTCGAAGTGTTATTGCAGTACATATTCTTGCTCAGGGAATTGTCAGGGCGGTCAGGAGATGGATATCACGGCGAGAGCAGGGCAATCAGGGTACGTCTACTAGGGCTGACCCAGAGGCAGCTGCTGGTTCTCAGATGCAACCAGAAAGCGCTGGCCATCATGATCTTAACTCTAATGGACCAACTATTTGTCTTACCGACGCATTCTCTGCTAAGGATAGGGGCTCTTCGGGAAAGAAGAAAAAAAGACAAGGGAATCTCGTTCGGAGCCAACAGCCACTTTGGGCGGCACTTGCGAGTACGAAAGTCATTGTTATGAAAGAGATGGAACAGTCCCAGACCATGGCGGAAGCTGCGGGATCCAAAGCGACCGATATCAACAATCTCGGAAATGCGCCCTTCACATCAGAAGAGGGACGTGTTTGGATTACAAACATCGGATCTACGGAAATTAGCTTTGGAACGAGTTTCTTCTTTGCTACAAGAGCATCATCAAGCAGCAATGAGGGTAAGAATGGGTATGCGAATGGGCCAACTGGCATTGACCGAACAAAACCATTCTACGTGCGCGTCAATAGGGCCAACTGGACATCGACGAGGATCTATAAGGCGTCGGAAGATGAATCCCACGTCGGGGAAGCGGATTGGATAGGCGAAATATTTGGACTTACTCCAATGTCAAGCTACGAGTGCGAGTTCGTCAGAAGTGAGGATGACATCGTGGTCTATGCTACCAATGTCACCACACTAGCTGAACCAACTGCTGAACCACGTATGAAATCGATCGCTCTATGATGGCTTAAAGCCTTGCTGATTGTTCTCTTCACAGTCCCATCTCCAATAGGTCACCAATCTCTTCGTCCTTCTTCTCCAACGACGACCCTTAAAAATTCCATTGCTGCGGCGGAAGCGAAACTCAACGAGGAAAAGACACGACTTAAGCGGGGCAAGAAGGAACACAAGAGTCATATCGCCAGCCTGAAGAAGGAAGTAGATAACTACGGCGCTCGACTCGCAAACTCAGGGAGCGGCGATGAACGGCAACGACAACGTGTTCTTCAAATCACTCAGCACATCCGTCAAGCAGAGGATGCCGCTGCAGCTATGTGCGCCGAGATTGAAGCACTAGGCAGCATTCCCGAAGAAGATATGCTTGAATGGAAACAGGCCAAGGAGTTGTGGGAAGCTGAAAAAGAACGGCTTGAAACTGCGCGGACCGAACTCAACGAGTTGAATGCCAACTTCGAACGGCAAATCGCTAGTTCTCGAGCAGAATTAGCTACCGTCCAGCAGAAGAGTGAGCGTCTCCAGGTTCGCCAAACCAAGCTTAACGAACAACATGAGCGTATCACCAATGCCCATGCCAAAGGCCTCAGTGCAAAGGGAAAACAGGCTGCCGAGAATGCCTTGAGAGAGACTGAACGCGCGGCAACAGAGCAGCACTATACGGAACAGATCCTCAGCCTACAACGCCAAATACAGGACTACACATATAGGAGCCAGCAAGTGTGGGGGCAGGTACGTACACTTGAGGCTGCTTTCCTCCAGCAAAAGCAACAGCAGGCGCAACAGCAGCAGATGATGACACACTCACCTTCAATGTCCGGAGAAAACCTCGCCACAACCATGCCCTCTCATTCTGCCCGAACAGGTTCTGGTGGACTGTTTGCGTTCCCTTCCTTCGGTCCACAACTGGTTCCGGTCACGTACAACGCAAATAGTATGCTTTCGTCTCAACCACCTACTCCGTACCGCGAAGGTCGCGGACGGTCATCGTCCATGTTATCATACATCAGCGGCTTGACCGACTTCTCAGATGCAGAGCCAATGCCAGCCGACGCGGCGGTCAACATGGATCGAGAGCATAAGCGCAAGACGTGACTTCAACCTAGGGAATCTTCTCATGTAATTCGTCGCTTGACCCCTTCATCAGACACATCATAGTATCTTTTGCATGGGTAGAGCGAGATTTGCCCTGGACTCTTCTGTGTTCTCGCACTATGCCAGCAAACACAAAAGTTTTGCACGCCGGATGTGGTTATAGGGCAAGTTTTGGGTTAAAAAAAGGAAATGAATTTAATTCTTAGTGACATCCTGAGCCATACAGTATAGATTTGCTGGTGACCATTATGATGAAATCCCCCAGCCAAATATTTCCTCACCATTACCTACTAAAACCCAAGTACACGGCGCTCCTAGTAAACTTGTCTTAAAGTTTGGCGGCTACGTTATGTGCTCATGAATGTTTTGTGAGGGCTGGTTGACTTCAAAAACCCTGAGCGTTTCTCTCGATCACCAATACTTTGAAGTGCAGGTGTAAAGCCTCACAGTCGGAAATGACCCTTGTAATGAAATATTTTTTTCCCCCTGTTTTCTAGCAGTATCGATGGGCGCCTAGAATAAAAGTAGAACTGCTGTTAGCCAATTTCATGGCTTGTTCTAGTCTTTAAAGCGGTCTGAGAGTTCCCTCTGTGGTCGTACAGATTTTTATCAAACATTGTCCGACACTGCCTAAACAAAAGGACACGGCATATCGTGGAACTTTGCCTCACCAGATTAATCGGAGAATTTGAATTGTATTGGCATTTTCTAAAACTTAAAATTCGCTTCGGCAAGGGGAAATCCCACTAAGCCGATTGTGGCAATAACGATCGCACCTCACGTAACTTCCACCTCGTCGTCAATTCAAAAGCGGCGCGTCCTTGATTCACTTCTTTGCCTCACAGAACTTCAGTAATGACATGATCTTTGCGCCTATCTTCTCACTAGTATCCTCCCCTGTGTCGTCTCTATCGCGTTACTGCTCATGTAATGGCGCCATCCCCATCGACTCATCGCAGGCCATTCAACACGCGTGGTAGAGGGCGAGGCCGGCCTCGCGGTCGACCACCAAGCTCAACAGCATTAACTCCAACACTCCCAAACGGTATTCCAGCGACACCTATGGACAAGCCGAAGAAGAGGCGGTACATCCCTGGTGGCCCGGGTGGTGGGGGTCGATACGTCGATGAAGATGGGAATGAGACACCAGTTGGTGGCACTGGCCCTGGAGGATATGCGTACACTGGTCCTAGGGGACGGGCAGGGAGAGATGGCGCGACGGAGAGGCGTACACCAGCGCGGATTGGATCACGTCGAAGAGAGAAGCTTGTGACGAGGCCACGGTATAGCTCTGCGGCGGCGGCGGCGGCGGCGGCGGTTCAGGGAGACGGATACAAGCCTCGCGAGGAGCGGGGATGGGAAGAATTCCACCCTCAACTGGAAATAGAGGTGATTTTGGCCGTGTTTAGTGCAGACGAAGTGGATGGGACTGTCCCAACAAATACTAGTGTGAATGGCGCAGTCCCTGGTTTGAAGGATGACGCGACCAGGCTGCAAACCATGACGAATGGAGTCAACGGAATACTTGGAACCCCTAACGGAGATACCATAGGGCTGTCACCGGCGCCTGCCACGAATGGTGTCAACGGTCATACTCTTACGCCTTCTACAAATGGCGATACCGCTGGGTCTTCCGATGTCGCTTTGTCAACTCTAATCAAGCGACGGCCCGGTCGTCCTCCACGAAGGCCAGAATCACTGCTCGGCATGTCGACTTCTCCTGGAATGAGAATTATTCCTCCCCCTCCGGGACCTGCCCCTAACGAGAGGCTCACGCTACCGAAACCTTCCTTCCGAAAAATAGATCCATTCTTACTGTACGAACAGAAAGCTGCCGGACAACAGCGCTATGTTGACCGGACTATGTCCAACGTTGGATATCAAGAAAGCGATGAGTTTATCCGACCGGAGCGAAGGCTTATCAGAGTGGCTGAAGGCGCTATCGAGGAGGACCTCGATCTTGGACCAGGCGGGGCTAGCGATGGCGAAACAAATAAAGCTCTTGGTGGTGGCGGTGTAGGAAGGGTTGAATATGATATGGATGAACAGGATGATAAATGGCTAGCAGCATACAATGCCACGAGGAAGACGATGGACGTTGAGAACATCACCAGGGAGATATTTGAGATCACGATGACGAAGATAGAGAAGGAGTGGCACGCTCTCGAAAAGCGTATGTATAGCTGTTCGCAATTAGTATGGGTCTTATTGACATAGATTCAGGCATACCAAAACCGAATCCGAAGCCCCCACAAACTCATCGACCCAGGTCGAGTTCAGCGGCGGCAGTTAATGGAGAGACGGCTGGTGCGGGAGGTGGAGAAGAGCAAGACAGCAAATGTGCGATCTGCGACGATGGAGATTGTGAGAATACTAATGCAATAGTTTTCTGTGATGGATGTGATCTTGCAGTCCACCAGGAATGCTACGGTGTCCCATTTATCCCCGAAGGGCAGTGGCTCTGTCGAAAATGCCAACTTATAGGTCGAGGGACTCCTGTAAGCTCAATTCAATCTTATCATAACTGCGAGTGAATACTAAATGATCTACCAGACGTGCATATTCTGTCCAAACACAGATGGTGCCTTCAAGCAAACGAATTCGTCGAGATGGTCTCATTTGCTTTGTGCGATTTGGATACCTGAAGTCACGCTGGGGAACACGATTTTTATGGAGCCAGTCATGGATGTGGAAAAAGTTCCCAAGCAACGGTGGAAACTAGTCAGTTATGACTCTTCTGCTATAGATTGACATAAACTAACCATTCACTGTTTCTAGACCTGCTATATTTGCCGGCAGAAGATGGGTGCATGTGTCCAGTGCGGCAACAAGAACTGCTTCATCGCTTTCCATGTTACTTGCGCACGTCGCGCTCGACTATTCCTGAAAATGAAATCTGCTCACGGCGGTCCCGCGAACCTTGATGCTAGTGCTCTAAAGGCATACTGCGACAAGCATGTGCCACCAGAATGGCGTAGAGAGAACGATGTCGATGCCGCTATTGTTGATGCTCAGGATTTTTACCATCACACAATGAGAGGCCGACTGTGGGCTGACAGCCAGCAGTCAGCCTTGGCTCTTACTGCATCCCATAGCCATTCGATTTCGGATGCTTTAGAAGACAATGCACAGAATACTGGCCCGAAAATAAGTCTCACCTTGGGAAACAAGCGCAAGCGAGTCCAGCCACCACCAAAGCCTGTATGGAAGCTTCCTTCTGGCGCACCAGTCATACCTCAAGTGGTCTATAACTCTGTTGAAAGCTCTTTACAGCGATTCACAATACGTAAGCGAAAGGAATATGCTGCCGAAGCTTGTAAGTACTGGACCTTGAAGCGAGAGGCTCGAAGAGGAGCAGCTTTGCTTAAGCGGCTTCAATTGCAAATGGAGACTTTCTCGTCGATGGAGATAACTCGCCGGAACTTTGCTGGAATGGGCGCTGCTGGGAGACTGAAGCTACAACGGCGGGTAGAGTTTGCTTTAAGGCTGCGACAGGATGTCGAGAGGCTGAGACTGCTATGTGACGAAGTTAAAAAGAGGGAGAGAGAGAAGCTCAAGGAGGCTGAATTGTTGAAAGACGTTGTCGACACGGTGTACTTTCCTATCGCACCACTCCTCTGGCCCATCATGGAGAAAGCCCAAGCGTACGTTGATCTCATTCTTTACTTGGCTGTTTTGAAGTAATTACCTGACATTTTACGTAGCCTTGACAGCAAGGGGCTCTTCCGGGAGGGTTTCAGTAAGCTACGTGCCAAATTGGACAAGCGATATTATATATCGGTTCAAAAGTTTTCGACAGACCTCCTAGCGGTGTTTTCGTCTGTTTCGGGAGTTAACACTGCAGAGGTTTCTGTAAGCCCCGAAATTAGAATGAATGGGAGTACCGGAACCAAGTCACTTCCACCAGATCAGAAGGAGAGTAGGAGAATTGCTAGTAGAGTACTCCGTGCAGTGAAGCCTCTCCTTGCGGAGGCGACTCGCAAAGAGGTTGAGTTGGGAGGTAAGCCTTTTGAGAAGGAGCTAGAGGAGCTTGACAACTTGTTGAACAATAGTATGCTGATGCGACGAAACTCTCTGGCGGCTTCACTAAATGAAGATGGCAGCGAGGATGGCATGGCTGTGAGGGATGTTCTGGCAAACGGCGACGTTAATATCGAAAAGCTGAACATCGGGGATGATATCAACGATACGGAAATGAAGGACATTGTCCTTGAGAACAATATCGATCTGCATGACGAGGACGCTCCTGGCGAAGAAATTGACGATGACCCGTATTTCCTCGCGTTGTCAGCTGAAGATACAGGAGTTGTTGGAGATATAACTACTAAGGCGTTGGCAGAGGAGAATCAACTGGCGCAAGATCTCAATAATCAGCTCAACCCGCCTGCACTTAAAGATAGCACTGGCATACGTGGCCAAGGGTCACACGCTGGGACAAATGGGGTTGCGGGGTCTGCTACAGAACATGGGAGTTATGGCGAATCCGGGAATTCAGTGCAGCATCCAACACCACCAACCCCGCCCTCTAGTGACGAGGACGAGTCGACCGCTTACCTTTCTGGAGGCGGTATTCCATGGTACGTTAAGCCTTTCGACCCTATTGGCACTACTATCCATGAAGAGAGATGGACTGGTAGAGAAGTACTTCGGGCGATGAGCGAAGAACTGAGTGAGATTGATGATGACGAGCTTCGTGGTTTGGTGGACAATGGCATGGATGAAGAAAACGTGGAGGGGAATCAGCAAACTGGTGTAGAAAGCGCTGTTGCTCCCGCACGTAAGAAGGTAGCCAAGAAGGCCAAAGGTGGCAGGCGGACAAGGAACTATCGCTGAGATCTGCTTGTGGATTGCATGGACTTTTAATTGGGAACGATGCCCTTTTGTAGTATAACAATTCTCGCACTGTCCGTAGGGTGGCGCCTGGTCATTACGGAAGGGGAATTCACATAGCCCAGCAGAAATGGTTTGAATGAGCATTGTATTCTAGCTTATAAACCCTTTAATAGGCAGTGAGCATAAGTATCGTATGCCCCAAAATAGCATTTGAAGTGCGGATACTGTCACGTTTATCGCGGGCATATCGTGATCTTCGTCAACCATTACGATTCTTCATCCTTGCAAGAGGTTTAATACGCTTAAAGCCTGGATGGCCAAACTCACGTGACCATCAAAGCATTGTACTTGGGAGTAGAAGAAAGTCTCTACCCAGCAACCAGAGACTTACCCCCACACCCTAAGTACATACTATGTATCTGTTGTCATGCTGGCCGGTACCTTTTTTATGGAATAAATGGCAGGACGTTAGGACTGCTCGACTTTATACCTGGACACCCGTTCAACGCCATTGAGCAGCTTCCCCACACATTTGCTTAGTGCGAAAATGGCCAGTACATGACCCCGACTGTATAACCATGGGTTGGTGAATATACCAGTCGCACAAACCTTGCAAATGACCGCGAACACTGTAATGCTTTAAGAGCGTATACTTATACACTTGCATAGTGTCGCCGTGTTCGCAATTTGTATTATTTTGCACAAGAGTCTTATGCTTGCAAAAAGTCGTGTTTGTTTCGTTTGTTTGTGTAACTAGCGGTGAAAATATTCGCCTCACGCTCGCCCTATATTCAGAAGTCTTAGCAATCACCGTTTCCCAAGGCAGCCTTAGCGAACCCTTTCAACTCCCTTTCTGATCTTGATCTGCCATCGCTCCGGTTATCAACACTTCATCTTACCAACCCAATCCATCGCCCTGACAAAGAGCAGTATCTAGCCCATTCGCTTTGAGTCTGTCGCACACCGTGCCTGAGCGCGTCTTTGTTTTCTTTGTTGCCTGTCATTCTTGACACGGCTGATCTTGCCGCCTCCATCTCCCCTCGCAGCCTAAACATAACCTTACCTTTCAGTCACTTCCAATCGCTCATCATAACATCAACTCACACGGAAATATGACTACCATGGACTATGAAAACGAGACTCGTAGCTACGATGGTATGGCCTACTTTTTACGTTCAGATTCACTCTTGTCGCCTATCTATGGTTGATTTCGCAACCCCTGAAATGAAGCTGACGACAACTGTTATGCGATCTAGATGATGCTCGCTATGACCGTGAGCGAAGCACTTCACCTAGACCTCCTCGTCGCGATAGTCCTCGTGGAGCTAGACCTCGTAGCGCTTCTCCAAATGGACGCGTTGATAATCGGTAAGAGTTCCTTCACCCATACCTCATCGGACGTGCGGCCTACATATGTAGCGTGAATATTGTCCCTCTCAAGGCGCTATAGCTAACCGAATTACCTATTATAGCGCTCCTATGCAAGAAGATCGTCCAGGCGGTCAAAAAGAAGCCGATGCTCGTAATCCAGGTTCTAATCTCTTTGTGACCGGGATCCATCCACGTCTCACTGAGGCTGAGGTTTCTCGCCTTTTTGAGAAGTATGGAGATGTCGAGAAATGTGCCATCATGCTCGATCCTCATACTAAAGAGTCTCGTGGCTTTGGGTTTGTCAAGATGGTAACGGCCGAGCAAGCCGATGCCGCTAAGGAGGGCCTCCAAGGTGAAGTTTTTGAGGGTAGGACTTTGAGCATTGAGAAGGCTAGGCGTTCCCGCCCTAGAACTCCGACTCCTGGCAAATATTTTGGACCCCCCAAGCGAGGTATGCAGGCCACAAATTTTGATGAGGACACTCTGATGCTGACGCTATAGAAGACGATGTTCGTGGTCCGCCTCCCGGCCGCTACGATCGTTATAATGATCGTCGCGGTGGCGGTGGTGGTGGCAGGTATGATGATAACTATAGGTCGCGCGGTTCTTCTCGATATGACGACCGTGAGCGCCACTATGGACGTGACCCTCGTGATGACTATGCGCCCCGTGGCATTGACCGCTACGCTTCCGGAGGTCGCGATGACCGTTACAACCGTGGGGACGATAGGCGTGGAGGATACTATGAGCGAGAGGGTGGCGGTCGCTCGGGTGGTTATGATCCTGCGCCGGCGAGAGAGCCTCGTGACGCAAGCTTCGGCGGAGGTAGAGTTTATGACGATCGTGTCGTTGATGATCGATACTCCCGTAGGTAATTGCGATCGCTGATCTGGCTTGTCAGGGCGCTCGGGGACACCAAAGTAGTTTCGCCCGAAGACTGCCAATCGCGTACGAACCTACAACAGTTTTTTTCACAAAATTGCTCTACATGTCTTGCTGTTTCTTTTCCAATCCTCCTGTACCATCCCGTCTCTTTTTCGACTTGGCTTGATGGAACGATTGGCCTTTACGATACACCAGTCTACGAGCGATCTGCTCCTTAAAATGGCTAAGATCTCGATTGAAGTTGGCGACACGACAGTCTTAGAAAAAGAACGACGAAAAGCGGATCGGGAGGTCTCAACTGTTTTCGGTTTCGGTATTCATCGGTCTCGCAGGATTTCCTTATTGTGCTCCTTGAAATTCGACTCAAACTTCTGACGGAACAGAGCAGCTTGCTGCTGCTGCTGCTGTCAAAACTGGAAATACACCTCATGTCGATCAAGCAGCACTGTTCATCTTCTCGTCGCTCAGCTGTATTACTATCGCTAGCAGCCCCCGTGTGTTTTTCTTCGGCTTCTAATTCGGAATTTGGCAACCACTCTGTCGCCTCAGAATTTTCGATGAGCGGAAAAGAAGAAGCGGAGACATCTTCAACAGTAATCAGTCTGGCATTCCCTGCATTTTAAAATGCCTTCAGAAACAACAGATCAAAATCGCCTTGCAATATGAAGAATTCGCCAGTGCAACGGAACTCAATCATGATCGTTCTAACGACTATTCTACACAGCGTGACAACTGCCAATTGGGATAAACAACTCTACTGTAATTCGGTCCACCGATTGTGCAACACTATTGTAATCGCTCTACGCCTCCCTTGCATCATTTATCGCCTCAATATGTTTTCGAATCACGGTTGACAACCTTCGCTACTCTTGATATTCTCCAGCAAAGCTAGCATTGCCATCAAAACTCAACTCGAATCTTGACTTCAGGTAAGCGTTGGAGGACCGACATTATCTCTGTCTAGTTTGTACACTCGTACAACAAGTTAATGGGTCTAAGGGTTGACGCTCTTGGGGATTACAGGCACTTTCCGTGTCTGTAACTTAATCTTTCTGTGTTACATCAAGATCTAACTTCAAGATATCAGCACATGGATACTATAGCAGCGACCATGCTGTGGTCTTATGAACATGAGAGCGCCATATCCCTGCGAACCCTACTGTCCAAAAATGGTAGGAGTCTAGGTGAGCATGGTCATTTTTTATGGTGCTAGTTTAGGAGTATCCTATGACTGCCCTCATCGTGTCATCGGATGGATACATGTGTGCCCTACTGTCCGGCTGCGGTATATGATGAAGATAACTAACTGGGAGCTGTCGAGAATGGTCCGCTGGACATGGGACGACGTCTAGGCGCGTGTGCACATGCACATGAAGGCTTATTTAGGAAAATTACGTCAAGATACCTTGTTGTTTTGATGCCGATTCGTAGCATTTGAACTTCAACGAATGTATACAATCTTGTGAATCTTGATACCTTATATCTGGGCTTAATGCTTTATCAACCCCTTATGTGCCGTGAATCATTGCTCACGTGACCTTACTTCAGCAGCGAGAAAAACCGAGATAATGGGAGAAATTAGTGATAACCTAAACATTTGCAATCACCAGTATTGAAGGAACGGGGTTCCAAGATGCCGTCATATGCGTTTGGCCATGATCCGCAGAAACCACATTGACGAAGGTAGTGGCGATTCCGAAGCGCTGGACAGCACGCACCTTAACAGCGATAAGCTTTTAAGCCGCAAAGGCCCTGACATGTACATGGTAGATTTCATGCATATTAGATCGGATTTGGCATATGGGAGGGCTAAGGATCATCATTCTGAGCTTTCTGTTGAAACACGGAAACTGTTAGAATGGTCTAAAGTTGGCTCACGTGGCTGTGAGGATGTCGATTTGGTGTTCACAGACGAAAAAAGATAAAAAAGTCGGGTTCTTTCCATGTGTTATTTAACACTGTTAATGGATTTCCAGTGTTGTGTGAGAAGAGAATAGTTCCGGTTGTGCCTTGAAAAGGCGAGATTTTTGATAGGATAAGTACTACGCTTTGGCTGCGTTCTGAAGAATGCGCCGCGCGAACGTAAGCGAACGCACCGAACTCGAAACGAGCCAAGCACAAACCTCTTAGGTCCTTCAACTAGCACGCACCTGGTGACAACCCAGACCACAATCGCATCTGGGTAATCTGCAGTGCGGGTTTGAGGGGCTATCTTGTTGTTTTCTGTTCCGTGATCGATCCTAAACATTGTTACCTGTTTTTAGGAGCCAAGGAGGTCGATTCGTCTAGCACGCCACACCCTTGTCGGGAAGAATAAGTATATTCCGCGCGCGTCTTTTACGAGTCTCGACCGTGACAGTCCGCGCCAACATTCATTGGTATGGGAACTATTCGCGTCCATCAAATGTAGATGAGCATGAACGCACACTCACATTTTGGTCGCTGATTTAGTGATACGGGCTGGATTCTGGGCTTCCCTTTTCACTGGAGGGTTTTCTGTTTTCTGAGACAGCGACGATGCCGAATCCCTACAAGCGGAAGCTGGAAGACTTTGATCCGACTGCCTCAGATCCTGACGATGATGATTACGATGCTAGAGCTGACCGTGCAAGACCGAGCAGGCCGTCTAAGACTCAGCCTAAGAAACGGTCGAAACGGACACGTCATGGTGGATACGATACAGATGGCTCAGAGTTGTTGAGTGATGAAGATGATCTTGCGGAAGAATCATTTGAAGATGAGGACGACGCTCCGGTGCAGCCTGTGGAAATCAGTCGGTCAGGTCGGCCGGTAAGGAAAACTGCGAAGGTTCCGAAAACTTATGAGGAGAGTGATCCGGATGATGATCCTCTTCTCGAAGCGTCTGAGCCGGATGAGGAAGATGAGAAGATGAAATCTAAGAAGAGAAAGAACCAGAGAATTGTTAAGCTGAAACTCAATACACCAAAGCCAACTTCGGCTCCTGCTGGTCGAACATCGAGAGCCGGAAGCACGACACGGAGTAAGCGTGGGTATAGCAACGAGCCTACATCTGCAGGGACCCGGAGGAGTAGCCGACTACATCACGATGAGGACGAGCCGGTCGTTGCGTTGACAAGTTCTGGGAGACACGTTGAGATAGTCCGTCCTGCGACGAAGAGCCCTGAGTCTAAGCCAGCACGAGCCACGCGTGGCGGGAAGGGCTTGAGGGGTGTAAACCATCCATCTCTAATCGTAGAAGATGAACATGAAAATAGTTCCGGTCCGAAAGATGATGCTGGGGATGAACCTGACACAGGCACCCAAGCACGCTGGAAGAGCGGAAGTGGTCGAAGCAGAGTCATCAGCGGTGATGGGTCTGATGATGTGGAAGTTCCAGAGAAAACGGATACTCAGATGGCTACTCAAGGAGATGACGATGATGATGATGATGATGTGCAGATGGTCCGAGAGAGTCCTGTTGGCGTACCTGAGCCTAGAGTGGATACTGGAGCTCCTGCAGAGGCGGATGATGATGATGATGAGGAAGACGAAGATCCTATATCCAAACGCGGCCGGGCAAGAGGGAGTAGGGTAAGTTCGCAGATTTTTACAGAACCCATTGCAATGCCTATCGCCACAGATGCTGGAGATGCACCAGCCAGCGAAGGAAAAGCCTTGGTGAATAACACGTCAGAGCAGCAGGAAACACGTGCGAATAAGAGTCAGCGTTCGAAGTCGGAACAAAACAAGAAGAAAAAGAACGGCGGTAACGAAGATGATAGCGACTTTGAAGCTCCTGATGAAGATGGCGACGATGATATGTCTTCAGACTCCGCAGTATCGAATGAATCGCCTCGGAAAGGAAGCGTCGGAAATGATGAAGAGGACTACGAGAGTAGTAACACACGGAGGTCCGGCCGATTAGCCAAGGGCGCATCAAGACGTGGGGACAGCGCAGTGCCAGAGGAAGAAGAACTAGCTGAAGAATTGGAGGAACTCAAAGGAGATGGACCGAAGCGAGCCCCAAGGGCTAAGGAAATCATCTACGAAGACTCTCGTCCATCCCTGCGTCGAAGGAAGAGGGATGTAGACTACCGCATCGTAAAGCCCGATGCGAACCTCTTCGTTGATCTAATAGAAGATGCACCATCTGCATCTCCATCACGCCGCAGCCGTGCTACTGGTGGCGGTGTTTGGCAGCGGAATTTGTTCTCGACCTATGGACCATTCGGCGGAGCTGGTGGTCCTCCACCTGTTTTCGGTCGTGGCATGGGTGCAACTGGCGGGGTAGACTCTGATAGCAGTGAAGACGACAGGATGCAAAGACCAACTGGATTTGGCGGTGCTGTAGGAATGACTCCTACTACTGCCGCTCCACCGGGCCTTCTTGCCGCTGGCCAAACTCACAGTTCTGATCCACTACAAGGAGGTCTTTCGGGAACTCCCGCGAATTTGGGAAAGATTAAAAATCGCCAGGCTCTCGCAGATGCAGATCCTCTCGGGGTAGATCAAAACGTGAGCTTTGATAAAGTTGGAGGCTTAGAGGATCATATAAATCAACTGAAGGAAATGGTCACTTTGCCTCTTCTGTATCCCGAAATATTTCAACGTTTCAAGGTCACACCTCCTCGGGGAGTTCTGTTCCACGGTCCTCCAGGTACGGGTAAAACGCTTCTAGCACGCGCCTTAGCAGCTAGTTGCAGTTCTGAAGGACGCAAGATTACCTTTTATATGAGGAAAGGAGCAGACGCTTTAAGTAAGTGGGTTGGCGAGGCCGAACGGCAGCTGAGGTTGCTGTTTGATGAAGCGAGAAACAATCAACCCAGCATCATATTCTTCGACGAAATCGATGGTAAGTTATATTCAAGCCTCAATGAGCATAGAGACACGCGCTAATGGTAATTGTGATAGGTCTTGCTCCGGTTAGATCCAGTAAACAAGAACAGATCCACGCATCGATTGTCTCGACATTGCTAGCCCTAATGGACGGCATGGACGGACGTGGTCAAGTCATTGTTATTGGAGCAACCAATCGTCCGGATTCGATAGATCCAGCATTACGCCGCCCTGGCAGGTTCGATCGAGAATTCTACTTTCCTCTACCCAACCTAGAAGCAAGACGAGCGATAATTGACATCCATACATCGGGCTGGGAACCAGGGCTAACGCCTGAGTTTAAGAATGAGCTTGCAACGCTGACAAAGGGGTATGGAGGTGCCGATCTCAGGGCCATGTGCACAGAAGCTGCTCTCAATGCCGTTCAGCGGAGATACCCGCAGATCTACAAGTCGAATGAGAAACTGTTGATCGATCCTACTTCAATCGAGATAACAGCAAAAGACTTCATGATATCCGTCAGGAAGATTGTTCCATCTTCAGAACGGTCAGCTTCGTCTGGAGCGGCTGCGCTGGCTCCACATATTGAACCATTGCTTCGGAAACCCTTGGGCAAGATTAAGAATATGCTTGACGAAATTTTGCCCAAGGTGAAGAAAGTCACAGCCTTGGAAGAGGCTCAGTTTGAGGATTACAAGGATTCTGATGGTGGATTTGGGCGAGAGAGAACACAGCGAGGTATTTTCTACCCACTCTACTGATAAGACTTCCGAGCTGATTCGGTACTGTAGAGTTTGAGACATCGCGTGTATTTAGACCAAGGCTCCTCATTCGGGGTCTCCCTGGGATGGGTCAACAGTATATCGCAGCGGCTCTCTTACATCACTTTGAAGGTCTCCATGTGCAATCTTTTGATCTTCCCACTTTGATGAGTGATTCGACAAGGGTACGTCCTTGGGGAGAGTACAGTTAAGCTAGGAACGGACCGCTAATTGCAAGCACTATAGTCTCCTGAAGCGGCTGTCGTCCAACTTTTCACCGAAGCCAAGCGTCATAAACCTAGTGTAATCTTTATTCCGAATGTGGATAGTTGGTACCGAACCTTGGGCCCTACGGTCATTTCAACTTTCCTTGGTCTTTTGAGGAGTATTCCCGCCACTGACCCCGTCCTACTACTTGGTGTTCTTGAGAGTGAACCTGAGGTTGTCGACAAAGGAATGCTAAAGGATCTATTTGGCTTCTCGAAGAAGAACCAGTTCCAGTTGGATCGACCCCACAAAGAGGCCCGCCGGGAATTTTTCAATAACGTTTCTACATACATACGGAAGCCTCCTAATGAGTTCCCGAACCCTGGAAATCGGCAGAAGCGAAAGTTGGAAGTTTTGCCGATCGCGCCTCGACCCCCACCGAAAGTTCCTACGAAAGAGGAGCTAAAAGCGCAAAAGCAGAAAGATATGCTCGTGCTTAACTATCTCAAGATTAAGATACAGCCGATTATGGATCAGATCAAGCTCAAATACAAGAAGTTCAGAAATGGTGTTCTAGATCGCGACCAGATCGGATACCTCTTCCTTGAAGCTGACCCAGATATGCTCGCCCCAGATCTTCCGCAAGAGAACCAACGGTACGAGAAAGGTCTCGATAAGCATGGGTACGATGGTATTCTCGATAAGGAGACGGGCAAGTTCTATTACAATAGAGATATTCAGATGATCGAAGAGCGACTCTCCAACGGCTATTATCATCGACCGAAGGACTTTCTGACTGATATCCGGTTCCTATTGAAGGATGCAAAGACCATCGGCGACAAGGATAGACAGCTTAAGGCGAGCGAAATGCTTGCGAATGTAGAGGTTGACATCGCTGCCATCGAGATGGATCCAGGCTTGGCGGATTGCGAGAACGTGTATCTTCGATTTAAGAAGAGGGAGGAAGAGAGGGTGGCTTCAGTAGCAGAAAAACGCCGACGCGAACTGCAGGGGCCAGGAGCTACTGTTACTGCACCTGCAGACACGGCTCCTGAGCCTGCTCCTGCCGCTGTTCCTTACACTGGTGTTACAAGTGGTTCCGTGCCAGGTCCAACTACAGGTCCTACCATGATGGGTGGTCTTGGGGCACCGACTAATCCACCTGTCACACCGGTGCGCCAATCTCACTCTAGCTCCCTTTCCAATGGCTATATGCCTCAGCAAGCCCCTCCGAGTACCCAAGTGCCTCAGAGCAATGGATCTTCTGTTCCATCAGGTGCCCAAGGAGACGTAGAAATGATCGATAGTGACGCTGACCACTCACAACTCATCAGCCAGCCGAGTGCACATTATGGTGGGCAATTTTCAC
Source organism: Nothomitra cinnamomea (assembly GCA_022345685.2). Classification (NCBI taxonomy): domain Eukaryota; kingdom Fungi; phylum Ascomycota; class Geoglossomycetes; genus Nothomitra; species Nothomitra cinnamomea. The sequence goes on along the minus strand of JAJDMX020000318.1, from coordinate 7,418 downwards.
AACAGTCACCCATCTCTCACCCACATTGGGGAGCTCAGAGGGAACGCTCAGGTCTATCCAGCTGGGAACAACTCAACGCAAGTCGAACGACCACGCAGCCGCGATCGCAAAAGTCCGCACTGATTGCAATGCCTCCTGGATCCCAGGTTGAAGACTTTAGTAATGAGGCCTCTACAACTACCAATACATCTGGCCAAAAGTCCTCTAACCGATTGTCTCAACCGTTCAACACGCAAAGCTCCAATGGTATAGTCGGTCACGGTCAGAGTAGTCGAATCCCCGAGCCTGATTTCAGCGCACACGCCAATAAGTCTCACGGTGACTCACAATTGCCAAATACGCAAGGTATGCTACGATCTCATCCTAGCAGTCGGGAACAATTCATGAAGCAAAGCTAATGATGTGGAACTAGAAATAGTGATCTCCGAGGGAAGCATCCATAGCGGCAGCCAACCTCAATCCTCTCAATCCCAGCCGCCAGTTCCTCCCTTCAACGCGCCCAGCAAAACCCCAGCCGCGGCGCCAAATAGCATCCGCTCCATCCTGAATGACCCCTCGCCTGCGTTGATCCTAGATAATATCTACGTCGACCGCCTCCACGAAGAGTTCGCCGAACGCACAAGCGGGTGTACCGTCGAGCAACTAGAACAAATCAACGCAGCGCTCATGGACGAGATTTGGAAGACAAGAGATAATTGGAATCGCAATGCCGTGGGGGAAAAGGCCCAGAAGATTTTCAACGAGGTTATTGATGATGTCGAGGAAATGCAGGCTATCCTACCGGCGAGTTTGGGGACGGCTTAGAAAGGGACCATCTTATTTGGGAGGCAGGTGGTGTAGTCTCTCAGATAGGAGTTGAGAAGCTGGCTAGTGACATCATTTGGTCTGAGACAGGGAAAACTAAAAAGATCATTTTGTACTATAACGTTGGGCCTGTTTCTTGATAAAGAGGTCCTGTCATTTTGCATGCATGCATCGCATTGTTGTACTACTTAAAAGCGAGATCAGATAAAATTGGGGAGAGAGGGAATGCGAATTTTAGATCCTCTATCATCCTTTGTTTATGCCCATATGTGCTTCGTATTCCGCCCCATCACCTGCTATCTGCAAGGTAGACGCCTATCAATGTTCTAGGGTCACGAGGCATTTTACGGGTTTTGCAGAAGACTCGAGTACGAGTTAGTGAGTCCAGAAATCAAATGCAAGCCCTTTATTCGCAGAAGTCGCCAGTACGCATCAACACTGAGGAGAGAGTGATGGTGGTTGCCTCAGCAACCGATCCTGTTGATATCTTGGAACTTTTCGGTTGCCGGCAACGCCACCAGCCCGACAACGCAACCATATGTTTTTCTGTTTATCCCACGGAGCACTAGCGATTTAAGGGACGATTCACTACAACGTTTCTAAGGCTAAGATAAAATTACGCGTCTTTACGCAAGTTTCCCGGGCAATGCCTCTCCACAGTCTGGCAACACCATGTCCTCTCCCGCTTTCAAGACCTGGAACAATGAGGATAGCGCACGATCAAGATAACACGTTTGTTAGCAAGAGCGCGACAGGATTCTATCCGACAGGGCTTGGGGTGCACTTTGAAGATGAAGACCCAGACGGGGATACGGAGAATGTGGATTTCACGACGGAGATACGTGCTGCGTTTAGAAATGCTGCACCACGGCGGCGGAAGATAACACAACGGAAACCGGTGGAAATATATGATGATGCTGGCAGGTGACCCTTTGTATTGTTCAGCCTCTTTCTAGTCATGCTGATTGTGTATTTGTGCGTACAGAGCCTCCGATCTATCAACCAAACCCCTCGGCAAGGCCTAGGAGATCCTCAATGCGACACACTACAGTGAACGAGAATAACACCTTGGGTACATCTCTGCTAGCAAAACCTGCACAGCGCATCCCAATCACTGCAGAGGCTAAGCCTGCAGTTACAAAACCTACAAGACGCCGGGTCTCTGCTATTCTGGCGGAGAGACAGACAAACCCGATGGATAAGATCTCCGAAGCAGATCCCCTTGACAACAGCCTTTTTGATATTTTCGTTTCCAAGGCGAGTAGGAGCAGGAATTCTGAGGCTGTTAACGTGGAGAAGGATCCGAGGAGACGGACTATTTACGTTCCTTCGGATGATACTTCGATTTTTACGATTCATCCTGGAGCGAGTTTGAACGTGGAGGCAAAGAGCCGAGTTATGCCTAAGGAGCTCAATATGGATCTGATGGCTGTTTCGGAGGGCGAGGAGGATAAAGTTGTTCATCAGAAACGGAAGGTGACTCGGAAATCTCTTGCTGCCGCTCCGAAGAGAGCACCTCTTGGACGGGTTTCCAAGCCTCTACAGGGTCGCACTCATGATCATGACCTTTATGGAGCTGGAGGCGGAAAGGAGAATGTACCTCCAGGCGGACAGGAACACACGAAAAAGAAGGACTCGAAGATTGTTATTACGATCAATGATCACAGACACCCTGCAAAATCTGACCTAAACGAAGCAAAAAAGGCGCCTGTGAAGGCGACTCGCGCACAGCTAGCCAACGAAGCTAAAATCCAAGTCCAGCAGGAGGTTGTAAAGCCTAAATCTATTTTGGCTGACGGTCCTCGAAAGTCCGTTGTCTCGCGCAAGAGACCGAGCAATGAGTCTGCAGAGGCATCTGACAGAGCGAAGGCTCTAAGGCAGAAAACAAGCTATTCACCCCCAGCAGATCATCAGGCCTTAGTGGCAGCCAAACCACGCAAGTCAACCGTCTTGAAGCTATCGCCGCCGAACCAACGTCCGAACAATGCCTCAATTAGCCCTGGGCGTTCCGCAACCCGTTTTGAGAAGCTGCCGTCAAAGCTTAGTGTGCCGATTGTTGTGCAGCTTGCCCAGGAACACCAGGAACGATATCCCGTCCTCACGGAAGATATCTCGAGGCCGGAGATGTATGAAGACAATTGGCTTAGCTATCAAGAAGCAGCCATCACACAACTCCTCAATGCACTTTTTGAATCGGCAGCTGAAGGTCAACATCAGCGAACAGGCAGTTTAGATAAAAAGAGCATGAGAAAAGCATTGCTAGGTCTTTATCAGCAGTCTTCGTTCCCACTCCTTTACAAGCGGCTACAAGCATCTCTCCTTTACGGCGCTTTAAGCGTGCCAAAGGAGGTCTTGGCTAAAGCTACCCGTCTCAAGGACGACGTTGGCCTCAAGCGGAAGTTTTTGAATATATGGACTGACACATATCAACTTCCAGTTCTGAAAGCCGCAGCTGAGGTAGTCATTGGCCGGGAGATTGCTCAAAATATTAGGATTTCTAATGGCAGCTCTTCCTTGGATAACGAAGAGAGGCGCGCGAGGAACGAAAAGAGATCGGTTCAAGCTTTCTTGGAAACATTCTTGATTCGCAACGAGGATGCAGTTCACCCCAAGAATGATATTGGTAGTATTGGAAACATTGCAAGGGGAACTTCATCGAATGACGCAAACGTCGCTGATTTTGGCAGTCAGGCATGGTCTTGGAGACGGACGGTGCTTCGGAGTCTCATGCTCATTCATCTCCTTGACATGGGCAAGGCAAATGGTCATATCCCTGAATGTCTGTTCCATATTTCGTCTCCATACAAGTCTACGACCTCTGTACTACATGCTCTTAGCAATCTTCTCCTACCCTCGCTGGGCGATATCACTAGAACTCTTGGGCATATCAATTATCACCCAACACATATTCAATATCCTCTGGAGGAATATGACTACAAGATTACGAATCTCGCAACTGACCTACGAGATGGGATTCGTCTTACTCGGATGGTCGAACTCCTCCTCTATCCCCCCTGCTCTCTCCTCAGACAAAACGATATCACAGTCACCATGCCAACAGGGGATACCCTAACCTGGCCCCCCAACTCCGCAGATTCCTGGGTCCTCTCCTACCACCTGAAATTTCCTTGCGCTAGCCGCACGCAAAAGGTCTATAACGTTCAGATCGCGCTGGCGGCCCTGCAAGGGGTAAAAGGCGGCACAGCCAATCACGGGGACGTCAAGCCCGAAGAGATTGTCGATGGGCACCGAGAGAAGACTGTTGGGTTACTCTGGGGCCTTGTGAGCAAATGGGGATTAGGCACACTTGTTGATTGGAATGAGCTTAGGAAGGAAGTCCGGAGGTTGAGGATCCGAGTGCATACGAGGGTTATGAAGGAATCTGGGGGAATCTTTGACGACGATTACGACAGTGAAGACGAGGAGATGGAGTATATGGAGGGCCTCGAGAGATATGCTCATCTACTGAAATCATGGGCTTCTCTCGTTGCCAAACTGCACGGTTTGCGTGTTGGTAACCTCACAACCTCCTTCGCAGACGGAGCGGTCTTCGAGAAGATTGTCGATGAGTACGAGATCTACTTCCCGGCTCCAGCCCTACCGCAAACCGGATCCACGCGTGGCAACCGACCACAACATGCACCAACACTAGAAGAGAAACTAAGACGACTGGGGTGTAGCAATTACTTTTGTAGGCCCCCCGTGTCCATTGTTCCACCCAGCAAAGAAGACATGTCAGCAGATCCTTACTAACCCATCTGTGCCAGCTTCCCTCTTCGGCCGCAAACACACAGCCAGCCATACAGGCCGCGTATTTGACAAAGACTTCACCCTCGCCTCCCTCGCTTACCTCTCCTCCCGCCTCCTCCAAGCCTCTATCCGTGGCCGTGCCGCCCTCATCATCCAAAACGCATACCGCTCCTTCCTGATCCGTCGCTCTACGCACCGTCGTGCTGTTCTGCTGCGTTTAGCACATGATTGCGTGACGGTGGTGCTGACGAGGGAGAAGGTTATTAAGGCTGCGGTTGTCATTCAGAGGGCGTGGAGGGTAGCGCTGGGGAGGAGGATTGAGAGGTTGGTTAGGGGGGTTATGGGGTTCCAGGCTCTGGGGAGGGGTTGGGCTGTTAGGAGGCGGGTGGGGGTTTGTAGGGCGAGGGGGATGAGGTGGGGTGCTGTTTAGTGCGACGGCATGACCGATGGTGTTGGGCGGTGAGAGTGAGAAGGTTGTGACTGCTGTTGCACAGCAAGGATGATAAAGGGGTAGCTTGAGAGTTGAAAGACCACGATTGCACTGTCGGTGATCACGTTTGGGACTCGAGGTGAGGTTGTGTTTTGGTTCTTGCCAGATGGAAGGGATCCCGTTCACTGAGGGAGTTACACGGTTGCGTCTTTTACTCTTCGGGTCTCTGGGTCTTGGGTCCGTGGCCGAGTCAGTGACTGCCATCCTGCGGCGAGGCTCAAGATTAGATAAAAGGCTGGAATCACGCCACGCCTAGGGCTTCGGGACACCCAGGCGAAGAATTCACTGTCTTGGTAAGTCAGGCCATGTTCCAGAGCCGTGGGACAGGATCCTACTGCCTTAGCTCTATTCAGCATCTCCGGGCGCCCGAGCGCAGGGATTGGCGAGTTCCTGTTTTTTTTGTCAGGATTCCGTGGCGTCATATTGTATTTAGCGGGTCGGTGGTCTGGGCCGTCAGGCGCTTAGGCCGTGCCTCCGCCTGTTGTGGAACAGTATTTGCCACCCTATTTTTGTGTTTCCTTGGTCGCGGGTCATGAGTTTGCGTTGAGGATTAATGCGAGTATGCGCCGAGTTCTCAAGCGGGCTTGTATTCTCTGCGTTCTATTTATTTTTTGTGCGTTTGTAAGCGTTTATCATATGCCTTAGCTGAATGACATGGCATTTCTACTCAGCCTGAGACGCGATGTTATGTGAGCATACGGCGCAGCACTTCCTCAGACGCGCGCATGCCGTAGGTAGATAACAACATTCATTGTTTGGATCTCAACAATGCCGTCTTACCCGCGGAGTTTCTAGATGGGTTGGAGATGAAATTGTTTGGATATTCTGTAAGTGGTACAACTGGAAACCATTCATCTTGGTTGTTTTGTTCGTCACAAGGACATTTTCCCGCTCCACGGGATTAGATAGATTGGTGGCCGATAAAGACACTGTGCGTTGCTTGTTTGGAAATTGTGGATTGTGGTAAGGCGGGGAGATGGGCGGGGTTTAGGACACAGTGTCTCGACAGTGGTGGGGTGTTGGTTGGTTTGACCTGTTGGTGCTTTAGATGCGGTTTTCTCTTGGGCGGCACTGTCTGCTGAAGTCGAAGAAGTTGAACCTCGCTTCTTTCCCTTTTAGGGCCGATTGCGCATGGCACGCCTCGCGTTCGTATGGAGTAATCAAACTCGGCGCGACGACACCTACGACCAGAAGAGTTGGAGGGTTGGGGGGTTGTTGTTGTTAGCTTACCACACCATCTAGAGTACTCAGCCCTTGTCACTCTGATGCAGGGACGGGTATATGCCAAATCAAATGAATAATATTGCAGATATTCGTGCCAGCGGAGACGGGCTGGGTCACGGATATACTAATATTGTTACACCGGCCCAAGGTCTCGCCTTGCACAGACAGTATGTACATGTCAAAAGCACGGTTCTCTTAAGATCTTACGAGTAACACGAGATAAACGGGTTTGAAACCCAAGGCTCTGGGATTCCGAGCCGTAAGCTTGTTTGTGTTCCCTAAGACGATGGGATGGGGTTGCACGGCCTTGGGGGCTGGATAATTATCACTAGGTATCCTTGTTCTTGCTGAGTTTATTGCTGTTAGACAATGTTATTATCTATGTAATTCCCACTACCCTCGCCCTATTGGCGTATACATCTCCAATCGAGTACATAAGACATGTCTACAACGATCACAATTCCGCCGGGCCACAGGCCTAGTTTCGGCCCCGGCCTACTCCGACGAGTCAAAAAGCCGCAGTCCCGTCCCGTGAACACGGTCGAGCTGTAGCGAGCGTAGCACGAGACGAGATTTCCCGGTATCCAGATGGGGTTTGAACCTCCCGGGTTTTGAGTTTGTGTGACATCTTTGCTGCTGTGCTTCTTGATACATCGGACGGGTTAACACGTGGTCTTGTTGGGTCGTTGATGTTGGTTTGTATTGTTGTATCAGTCACCCTTGTCTGCAAGTTGTTTGGGCTTGGTTGAGGGATATATGTTGTTTTTTTTCCCTGGGCTAGGCGTTCCGCCTTAGATATCTATTGTATGAGACCAGTAGAAGATATGTCGAAGGAGTTGCGTCCCCTGTGAACGCAAGTTGAGCGTGATACAACAAAACGAAAGACGCATGACCACACGCTTTCTTGTGACTCTATGGGGGACTCAAATCAGTTACCCCGCTGTAGATCATTTCCCTTTATGCATCTTTGAATTATAATTTCGATGTGGCTGCGCAGAATACTCATTGGTTTTCCTTCCAACTCTAATCATCAGCCCAGCGCTTAAAAACGATGCATTTCCCACGCATACGTATGTACTGGTGACGTAAAGGCGATTTTCTTTGGGGGCGCGGCTGCGCGTAGCACGAGATAGGCAGGTTCGGAATTCCC
>JAJDMX020000317.1:0-47855 GCA_022345685.2 Nothomitra cinnamomea | reverse complement strand
ACATTAAACTCCCTTGCTGCAACCCGGACTTTGGTAAATTGGCCCATTTCAAGGGCTTGGATCGCATTGGCGATATTCTCCTCCCGATCCATAATGCTTAGATTACAAGGTATTGGGGGTTATGATTTTTATGAGGTGATACGTAGAAGGTTCTAGAATTGGCGCATAACCCGTGTCGGCGCATAACCCCTCTTCATACTCTAACTGTGGAGGTGAAATACTCAATAATGAGTGTGTGGCAGAGATTGCGGAGAAACTCTTCTTCAACTAGAGACAGATGGTGGGAGAGGTGTGCATACACCTAGTAGCGGAATTCGAACGCTGTACTGCTTACGTGAATTAAAGGAGGAGGGAAGTGTTTGTGGCCTTGCTGGCACCCTGACTAAATATTGTGGCTACATTAGCTGTAAGTTTGGCGGGGATATAGTGATTTAGGGGCGGCTTTATGACGGGGTGGCTACTTGGTAGGCCATCATAGGGCAAAACTTCTTTGCTCTCTGTTTGGGAGACAACGGTCAGGTTGGGTGAGATCTACTGCTGTGATTGTGCACCTTGTTCAATATTGTTCGGCTTTCAACGTATTGTTTGTTAGCCTGGGGACAATGGGGTCGTCAGGCAACAAACGGAAGTATCCACATGGGGCCTTTTCCGCGTTCGGGTACACACAAGAACTCCTCAAGCGGGCCTAAAAGCACGGCGATGGCAAAACTTGTTTAGCCGATAGATTTCTTTCGAAATATGTCTAAAAATAGCAAGGCCCGAGTGCTCCTGGCCCCTACAAGCCTTCTAGTTTCCCCTCTCATCTGCCCAGAAAAACTGCTAGTCAATTAGATATGATGCGTAAAGCTGATCCAAGTTTCCTTCCCTAACTCTGCATGAATAATTCCCTTCTCGTCCTTGTGGAAGCTACTCGTAAAAAACCTCTCCGTCCACAAACCTGTCGCCCCAACGGGTATGGGTTTGCCATCCTCTCCAATCTCATACAGCGCTACTGAAGCAGCCTTCGCGAGATCTTCTGGGGTCTGGTCTGGGCGCAAGCGTTGTTGGACGTGGAATTGGAACTGGTAGGATCCACGGGGTCTGCCTTGGAGATGAGCCTTTAGTATGGAGCAACGGAAAACTGCTATTCTGGCGACGAGGAAGGGGTCGAGGAAGGTGTTTAATTCGGAGGAAGACATAGCTGTTTAGCTAGTTTTTGCGGCGTTGGTATTTAGTTCTTATGGATATAGCCGTACGAAGGAGATAGGGAAGATTCTGGGGGCTTTTTAGTGAGTGTTTTATATTGTTCAGAAGTTGTGGTGGCCACAGTAAGTGAATCTGTGTTGTGTTTGTACAGCGTATAGCGAACCAGAATGGTAGGCGAATATTTTCAGCACATCTCTAAAGGTTTAATACTAGAAAAAAAGACTATCTGGATCGCAAAGTTTCATTCGATCCACCTTGAAAACAGCAAACATAACACTCAAACGCCCAAAACGCCCGTGAGCCTTTGTTCACTCACGACATACACGGCCACTTAACATGACGTGTGAAATTAACCCAACACTCCACCTTACGCCCTACCTTGATGAAACAATCCCAAAGCACCTTCACATTGAAAAATACACCCACCCACAACTGCGCCGCCCCAGTGCTGTTGAATGTAAGAGTAACTAGTGCAGCCTTAGGCAATGTCGTGCGCACGCGCTCCGGACGCGGGCGCTGTCGGAGCTACGGGCGGAAGCGGCAGTCCGGCTTGCTTCCAGGCAGTCGATTTCGGCCGTCGAATTCGGTGGCGCTTGGGGGTAGTCGAATTCACCTACCCCGCAAAAGCTGGGGGTTTAGTGGTCACCTTAACTAGAGAGTTCGCTGTCTCCCATTAACACTCCTCTGAGACCTAGCATGCTCAAGATACTGGATGGCATTCGCAAATTTCCATTTAGCGCTTCAGCCACATGTGTGGGCTTATGAATACAAGTGTTGCTTTTATTCTTGCTCATTTCCTAAGATATTGTGGCCCTACACATGCCTTCTGTAACATCTGGGTTAGAGGATGTGCACATGTCTGCTTCAACTGAGTTTCGGCCTTCTCCCACCAGCGGCAGCGCTCTTTGCAGAACCAGCGCACAAATATATAAAATCTCATTGCCTTAGAATGCCTACAAGAAAAGGGGTCCTTCTTGACTGCCTCGATCCAAAAAGGCGTGTTTTCTGCGATTGTAAAGCGTCCATCAAAAATTGTAGTTCTAGTTAAGAAGAGTCGGCGGGGGATGGGTGTCGTGGTGCCCGTAGCGGTCGCTAGGTGGGGGCATTCAAACCCGACTGCCCGCAAGCGCCACCGAATTTGTTAAAATTAGTCGGTCGGCATTCTGGAAGCATCGTGATACTTCCATTAGTAATGTGGCGATAACTTCGCCATCGCCACCTTACGCGGCATCGCTATTGCCATCTTACATGGCATTGCCACGCAATGCATATAAGTTTGAAATGCTCATGTTAGATAGCAGAAGCAAGTTACTACGAAATTCTCTACACTACATCTAGCTGACCCCTATTCACTGCACGCTGTGCGCTCACAATTTCAACAGAATTCGACGGCCGAAATCGACTGCCTGGAAGCAAGCCGGCGGCAATCACACCGGCAGTTTGGCGCGTGCGTATTTTTCGATGTTTGCTGTGCTGAATATTCCTATTTTGGCTAGGGGAAGGGGTTGGGGAGGGTATTTGGTGATGGGGGTGCTATGTTACGTTGACCAGAGGCTGTGGCGTTTGCGGCGATCGCGACAGGCAGTGTTCTCAATGGGCGTGATCGCCCCTTTGACTTGATTGGCTGGATTGGTAAGCTAGCCCACCCGACTTGAACTATGGCTCAAGCCGGCTTGAGCAGGGCTAGCTTGGCCAGCTAATCCCTGCCATACGTTAAACACACACATACCCGCCAGATACACCCAGGGACGACGGGAAACATTTGTTAGAGAAGATAGAAGATCACGTTGCACTCAAGCAATTGATGAGAAATAGTAAGGATGGTGAGGATGATTTTGAGTTGGTTGAGGCTAGCTACAGACTCGACAAAAGGAAAGCTTTTGTTTGGGTGATCAGGTAATGTCTGAGTCAGCATCCTTGAAATCATGGATGCTGACTAAAACGCTAACAGCTTCAATTTCCAACAACATTTATTTTTCAGAAAGTCATAAACTACGATGGTATTGTTGTTCTATCGGACTAGTAAGTTAAAAGCGGCCGCCTGTCGCTCGCCCCTTTTTACTACCTGCCGGCTTGTTCATTTCAAGCCGGCGCCGACTAGGCATCATGCTGGGCGCCTTGGCTTGTTGGGAGCACTGACACAGGCGGACTGACAATTTTATTGGGTGTTTAGGAAACAGAGATCTGTATATGGAGGTGTCCGGGACGCATCGTAAACCTTAGCGCTGAAAAAATCCACCCGTCCACAAGCCTCCCTTTTACCCACCTAAACCCCAAAGGGGCTATACCACCCCAACTAAGTCCTCCGTAAGCCCCGACATACTATCATACACCTTCTCATCCTTAACACTGTACGTAAACCCAAACCAGACCTCCCTCCCATCCGCAATATCCTCCATCAATTTATCCATTTTTGGCTCTGTCCCCTTTTCTGACTCCTCTCCCCCTGGCCCTTTCCCTTCTTCCGGCAACTCCCACGGAAAGAATCCCTCAACCCACAACTCAGCCGACGCTACCGGGAGCAACCCGTCCGCCCCAACCTCCCATAACCTCGCTGAGATCGCTTGTGCGCGCTGACTGAGATCGTGGTACTTGTGGAGAAGCTGTCGCAGCTGGAATCGGAATGCGTAGTGGCCATCGGGTGGCCTGTTGAGGGTGTGGTCCTTGAGGATAGCTTTGCGGAAGTTGACCAGTTTTTGGAGGAGGGCAGTGTCAAAGAGGGGCTTGAGGTCGGGGTTTGGCACGATTTTGTGTGGTTTTAGGTCTGGGCTTAAGGGGCGGGGGAAGACGTGCTTGTGGGTGGACTTGGAGGGGGTGGCGATTGGTGTGAGGTTAAGAAGAAGTCCGAATCGGAGTCAGACATGGTTGTGTGTGTGGTGGCTGGTTAAGGGTTGGTTGGGTATGCCGTTGTTTGTACGCGCTGCCGGGGTGGAGTCTGGCTGTGCTGACGTGAATGTCAGGACTGACTCGCGGAAAGGGGAGGCGTGGCTTTAAGATGTGGGCTTACGTTGTGAAGGCGATGCGTATTGTCTAGCGAAAAATGACTACTCGCTGTTCGGAGAGGCCATTTAGTCCGCCCAGTGTATTTGACACATCTGGGGGGCCCGGTGTCTTAAGGTTAATTTTAGGAGCATGGGGAAGCAGATAAATCATTCGTCAGTTGGGCAACCACTCCCTTCAACGAGACTACAGTGCGACGGTACCAGGCTAAGGACAGAGCACATATCCCACACTTGCCTCGTGATTCCTATATCGCGGGTTTGGCTTTATTCAAAAAAATTTGTCCCCCAGGAACCCCCGCATTCACGATTTCGCACACATTTCTCTATCCGTCAACTGTTTTTTCCATTTAACGGCAGTCACTTTCTCGTATAATACCCACCTCACGAACCGGGTGAAAATGTTTTCCCTACCAAACCAGCCTATAACAGTCACCAGAACCCAAAACCACCCCCTGTATGACCCCACCAGCCTCCCCTCCAGACAGGACCCTCTCCCGACAATTACAATCACACCCTCCGAACCCACAGATATAACCGCCCCCAGAGACACCACGCACAATAGTATGGCTCACGCTGGGGTCGCTATTACTGCAGCAGAAACTGCGAAATAAACTACTACTGCACACGCGGGCCGGCCAGAGCCTACGTGGGAGGAGGGGATTTGTGTCGCGAATTGCGATGGGACGTGTCATGGATTTTACTGCCGGGATAAGAAGTGCTTAGTGCATTTCCTGGATGCGTAGTATTTTCGGCATTAGGTACTAGACTAAGATGAGGGTAGCCCAAGCGTTTAGAGGGTTATGTGTTTGACTGGGTTTAGATGGGTAGTGTGAGTACGGTAGATAGTATTAATTGGAGTTTTCTTGCTTAACTCTTGGGTCTCGCTATTTCGACAGGGTAAAACGCTAGAACGACAGGCTGTCCAGTTAAGCGAAGCCTATTAGTTAGTTAAACCGACAATCCAACTTCACATCACTAGAACACAAACTCTGATATTAAGTGCAGGAGGTGCCGATCCATTATGATAACCTACTAGATGACTAGAGTTCAAATTCTAAGGCAAATTGTATATAAGATGTTGCATATCCTCTTCCATTGACTTCAGGTGTCACTTTGGTCAGGGCTACGCTAAATATTAGCTACCTTGGCATAGACTTTGGCTTGAAGCTGCCTAGCATTTCGGCCTTGCTTCCCCAAAGGCATCACTGTGACCTAGTAAAAATAACAACATGAGTACAGTGCATTAAGCCAGACTTTTGAGGAAGTATTGGTCTCAATTTTGCTGCATGGTAATTGTGTAACTATGTGGTCAATAGAAATCAAGCTAGAGTCAATCCTGGTGCATCTCTTTTTGGGGGCGGTCGCTTAATTGGAGACCTGTCGTTCTAGCGTTTTGCCCTGTCGAAATAGCGAGACCCTAACTCTTTTAGCTGGGGCAATGCACGCTCCACGCAGTGACTCCGAAAAGCTGTTCGCCTTTGTAACCCTTGGGGACAGTATACGGAGAAGTCACCTAGGTAGATTTGAGACATTCAAGATTGACTGACGTTCTCAATGCCTAGCCATGCATGCGTTGGCAAATGCATTATTCACTTTTTGTGAGCTCCCATAGTCCCGCCCCTATTACTCCTCTCTAACCAACATCTCTATTATAATCCCATCAACCTCCAAACCTAACCCTTTTCCACAGCCGACCTCCGACACGCTATCACCAACAATTACTTACGAGCAAGCTTCTCAAGCTACCAAATGTTTACAAACCCCCGTAGTTACCAGTATGCAGTCTCACTCATCAAGATAACTACCCTAGTGAGCTATGTCGGAGTAAGTTTATTTTAGCCTTGCTTAAGTATAGAAAAAGCAGCTAGGAGTGCAGTTGGCGATGAAAAGTTGTGCAGACCCCAAACTGAACCAGCCAGAGATCAGGTGCCTTGAGCTACATCTACAACTTCAACACGAAACAAATTATAAAGGGCAAGCGGCTTACTTCCGCTGCGACCCGCCACCGAAGTGACCCCCGCAGCCGCTCCTGAAAGGCGTTACGACCATCACAACTGAAATTGCCCAATCCGTTGTATCAACTCTGATAATCCACCACACCGGGGCGCCCAATTCCTCTTTCCCGCACTATAGGGCCGGACTTGGGCATCCTCCCGCGAAACTTAATCCAAAGATCCACGCCACTCCCTGTCGCGACCTCCTTGATCTCCTGGGGAGTTAAGAACTGGGAGCAAAACTTACTTTCATCATCCGCTAACATAAACGCTCTATCTGCGATGCGAACGAAAGTGTTCGACTTCTCATCGACAGTCAAGTAGAAAATGACTAGTGCCTGTTCCGCTACTTGTGTTGGCGAAGTACCCGCTGACTGTGGCTCCCGGATGTGAAGGGTAAAGCCACGAGCGAATTGGGCATTGCTGCAACCGAATTCCGAGAACTCCATCACTGTGCGCACCCAGACCAGGATCCGGTCGCAGAGGGAAGCGGCGAAGGCTTTCCTCATTGAGTGGAAGATTTTGACTAGGCCGGCGTAATGGTCAGCAGAAATTATATTCGTAACAGGTAATTTCTCTACCCTGATCTGACCTCTGCGTCCGCGATCTCCCATCTCACCTTGGTGGTTTTGTCTTTGCATTTTGTTGGTTTCCGTTTGTCGGTAGAAACGCTTGGCTTCCACAATAGTCAGTGATGTTTTGCAGGGGATACGGAGGATCAGGGAGGCTGTTTATAGTTCATGGAAGAGTTGTTCGGATTCTGTGCAGCATTCCACCCAATATACTTGGGATTTAAAGGTTCGTTTCTCGAGCTACACACTGAGCAATCAATACATCTGTCCAACAGCCTTGTTCCACAAAACGGCTCTCATCAGTATCCTACCTACGAGATAAAACATCTTGATCTCTGGGCCTTTCTCTCCAGTCACTGGACCAACGCACCAGGAATCACCCACAAAGTCGAACAATCCACAACACCCAGCAGCACAGTTATGCACAAAAAGGCTTTCAAAGCCGCAAGTTCCTATAAATCACCACAAACGAAACGCAGAATCTGTGGGCAATCTAGGTATAGTACGAGGGCTGCTGCAGTGACTACTGTAGTAGTATCCTAGCCCCTCAAAAGTATACCATAACTGAGGCTTCTAGGCATCTTTAGTTATTTGACTTGTCTAGAAGATATTCAAGATAGTCAAAGGTTAAGTAAGAGGGTAGGATCAAAGATTTCAAAGTTATATAGAGAGGTTGGGTGGTGGAGATTAAGATGGGAGATAGAAAGTAAGTAGGAATAGTTAAGTAGATTATTAAGCTAGGTATAGTAAAGTAATTCTATAGAATAGGACAACATTTACATATTAAATAAAATTAAAGATAGATAAGAAATCTAAAAGAACCTAAAGGCTTTTATAATAATATTAAAGATTATATGGGCAATCTTTAGTTCTGGAGTAAACTAGTAAGTTATCAATTTTAGCCTTTAGTTCTTTCAAGAATTCTGGTTTTTCCTTATACTAGACTTGAATATATATACAAATATAGTATAAAAATATCTCCTTGATACCTTAACTGCTACTACAGCAATTAGTACTAGCTTGTTAAGATTTTACCTAAAGGTACTTATTTAGCCACTCAGTATTTTTGGAGAGTTACTGCTTTTTGACTACTATTATATCTAAACTAACCCCAACTGAAGCTACCAGAAGGACTACTTTAACAAAGCAGCTATAAGCTGGATTTTGTGATCTTTACAATTCAATATCTATGAAAGAATCTAGTTGAATATTTTTAACTTTAAGCTTAGTTTTAAACTACATAAATGAAGTTTCATTGCAGTATTATTATTGCAATGCAAAGAGTTAAGCAGGCTTTCACAAAATTAGACATTATTAAGCTTATTTAGTAATCTCTTAACCAACCATTAATACAGAAGACATTAATTGCCATTGTTAATTGTCATCTTACGGAACACAGCCTATAATACTATGAAATTTACAAAACTCAGAAGGGGAGGTGTAACAGCCAGTGACCGCCAGTTGGTAATCCAGCATAGACGGGTACTATAGGTGCTCAGGATTAGAGGTTCACCAGAAGGACTCATGGAATGTAGGTCTGGCTGGCACTAGCCACCGGCTAGCCCAGCCGATAGAAAATGGGCGCAATAGCAGTAGTTAACGTATGTACATAATAATAGAATTATTAACTGATGAGGTCTTTCCCTTATTCTCCTTTGGGAGTCTTATAAGCTCCGACAGCAATTGCTGCCTAATCTATTTGTTGTAACCCACCAATAGCAGTTGCCCATAGCAACTAAAGACTTGGCCAGTGATAGCTGGCCAGCCTATGTTGCAGTCAGCTATAACAGTACAATCAGAAGTATTAACTAAAATTAATCTTAATATAAAGTACTAATTTAAATTAACTATTAAGTGTTTTTTAAAAGTCTATAAGATTTACTTAAACTTGATTATAATTATTAAAAACGATTGATATTAATAAGCCAGTACAATTTCTTTCTCTTCTTTTTAATAAATCTAATTAATATGAAAGATAAAATATTTTAAGATAAAGTATTAATCGTTATTCTTTTTTATCTTCTTTTAAGAGTACTGATAACCTTCTCTTTAGGATACTGTAGCCAATTTAATGGCTAGCCTACTTTGCACTATTAAGTATACTTTTATTTTTATATAATTTGTAATTAATTTAGTTGAAGTATTCTGTACAATTTGTATTAGTAAAAAGAAGTCAAGTGGTAATTTCTGTATTAGAGAAAACTTGTATTATAATTACTAGATAGTTTCTAAAATTTACAGTATATTTATATAGTCTTAATAAACTACTCTGGATAACTTTGACTCTTAGACTGAGAAATAGAGCAGTTTGTTTCTAGACTTAAAACTTTTTACCTTACTATATAGCTAGAACTCCAGAATCTAAAGCTTTCACTTTACTAAATATTTAGAATTCTGTGATTTAAATAGACTTAACCACAGCAAGGTTTTTATCTTGTATATACTAGATTTTGTTGCACAATTTTTCTCTTTATAAACTAGTTTACTTATACACCAATTTACTTAATTAGTAAATTAGTTATATATTTAACAAGTATATTATCTAATTGATTAAAGTAACGGGTACTCATTTAGCCACCTGGTATCTTGAACAGCCATTACTTTTAAGTAATTATCATTAACCCTACTAAAATAAAGTAGTTGCTTCTCAATGTAGATATTCTAAATGTAATGGCTGATATACTGAGGTACTTTATAAGAGCTTTAAATACACTGTAAATACCCCCTGTGACAGTCGGTGACTGCCAGTTGGTGGTCCAGCGTTGGTGAGTACCATAGGTGCTCAGGATCTGAGGTCCACCAGGGGGACTCGTGGAATGTAGATCTGGCTAGCATTGGCTGCCGGCCAGCCCAACCAATAGACAATAGATGCAATAGCAGTAATTAATATATGTACCTAATAATAAGGTTATTAACCAATGAGGCCTTTCTCTTATTCTCCTCCAAGAGTCTTATAGGCTCTGGCAGTGATAGCTGCCTAGCTTATTTGTTGTAACCCACTAGTGGTGATTGCCTATAGCAACTGAAAACTTGGCCGGCAATAGCTGGCCAGTCTATATTGCAGTCAGCTGTGACAAATATCTATTGTACAGTAAAGTAGCAAAGAAGGTAGTTAAGAATACAGTATAATAGATTAATTATAATAAGTAGACCATTTTATTATTTTTATCTTAGCTATTTATACTAATACATATTTAGTATACTGAATATTCTTAAACATAATAATAGTAAAGAGTTTAAAAATGTTCTACTTATTATTTTAAAGGAACATAATATAATGGTAATTAATGAATAACTATAGTACCTCTAATTGCAAGATATAGTAAAGAAAAGTAATAGTATTTTCAAATAGAAACTTTAGGCTTAGTAATAAGAAACTAAATGAAAAGACTTGATTATACAGATATCTACTATAAACCTTAAGATGAATATATAACTTTACTATAAATTACTTCTTAATTAAATATCTTTTAATATTTAAACTGGTTAAATTCTAAAATGAAAAACCTTTATTAGCTTAGCTGCTTAAGTTAATATTTACTTAAAATTTATCTAGAATAAAGTTATAGTAGATCCTATAAAGAAGTATAACTGAAATGTAGAGCCCTAAGGGACGAGGACTGCAGTTGTGGCTTGGTAGCAATGCGCTGTCGCACCACATATAGTTAGTGCACTAAGAAATACATATATGTAAATCTAGGAGGCTGCTTCTTCTCGAAGCAGTAATTAGATCTATACTAGAAATCGATGTTCTTAAGCTATTAGAATTCAGTCTACCATATATAATAGTGTTGAGCCTCTATATACTATTGATTTTTATCCTTAAGTCTCATGACATTGCTGCGACAACACTCGGCATTTGGCCTAATGTCGTTTACACTGTTTTAGTAATCTGAAAAAAGCTGACTTTAGAGCTGACCCTGATACTTTTATTAATTAGTTATTTAAGAACAACTATATTTTAAACAACTAAACAGATAAAATAAGTCGTATTATATATTTAATTTTTACTTATCTATATAGTATTCAATTATTTTAGCAATATTCAAGTAATTGCTCTTCTTAATTACATATACAAAATTAATTATTTTAAGATATCTATACTTACTATTATTGAAATTACTTATTTAAACTTGTCTTATAATATTGTATTTTGCTTTCTGCTATAGGAAAGAGAAGAAGAATATATATAGATATTAAAACCGTTAAAATCTCTCTATTTACTAAATATATAGACAGAGATTTTTTTTACTAATAAGAATCTAGCTTTGATTAATACACTTTATGTAGTACTTTTAAGAGTATCACAAATGCTTTGCATTTGGCATTTTGAGAAGAATATGTAGAAAAAGGCAATCAAAGCCCTTGACATAATATATAAAAGTATAGCTTTTCTTTGTAAGTAAACAGTAGTAGTTAATAGTATTACTATTGATAAATATGATAAAAACTGAAATTAACTATAGAATATATATAATCTATAGGTTTCAAAGTTAGTTTAGTACATTAAAGAGAACTAGCTTGATAATTCCAAACATTCTTTAATTCAGCTTTATACTAATCTATATCTATACTTCAGAAATTATATTACTTCTGAAATAAAATGAGTACATCTTATTCTTAAGTATTTTTGGATATGAATAGATAATTTATACATAGTATTTAACAAGATTACTATTTTGCTATAAAACCAATATAGTACGAGCTAAGGATATGAACTATTATAGGATGTGAGTCAAAATTTCAACGTTCTATTAAACCACGCCTGCAAGTACAATACATGAGTTTATGTCGCTGTCTTCACCTACCTCAATAGACTCAAAGGAGTCTTCTGACAGCTCCAGGGTTCTTGCACGTCTATGCCTGCCAGTTGTATGAGTAGTTGAGGCTTTACGCTTGGGTGGTGGGGGGTTATCCACCCTATTCAAGGCTGAATTAACTTGCCCAACTGTTAAATCTTATAGAATATTAGCTCTCTTTCGCTTTTGGAAGGCCTTAGCTTACTTTTTAGCATTGTGTGACATCAATTCCTGCTCCTGATGCTGTAGAATTGTCTGATTGGCAAATGCTGTTGCTGACGCCTTGTCGATTTTGCCCTGGATTTTACATGATGCTTCCAAATCGTCAAGTTTACCTGTCATAGCTAATTTATCTTGTTCTTGCATAGATGCTTGAAGGTGCTGCATATCTTTAGGTTTTAAAAACTCTTGTGGGATGCATGGAGAGGGTGGCCTTAGTGGTTGTGATAGAAGCTGCCGAAGTACCACTGCCGAATTATATGGAATTAAGCCCGCTTTTTTAAACTCAGCCTTTATGTTTTTAATTGTCATTGCTTTAGGCTGTGATCTAGCATATATTTCCATAAATTCAGACTTGGGGACTCGAGTTTCGCCATTCCGTAAGTATGCTTTGACTTTGGTTCTAAACCAGTATTTGACCGACGAAAAAATACCGACGTCCATAGGCTGTGTCTTATATGATATGTGAGCTGGAAGGCAAAGAAGAATAATAAGATGCTCTTTGCAATACTTACTGAACTCTGGTGTAAGGTGACTATAATGTCCATCCACAATTATAAGTCAATATTTGCTGTTTGCTTTCCTCTGTGTATGTGGTTCGAAAATCTGTCTTAGCCACCCCATAGCTAACATATCACTTGTCCAGCCATTTGGACTAGTTACCGCCACCCAGTCATCTGGTACTTTATGAGAATATCATGGCCTTTAAATATCAAAAATGGTGGAAGATGACTTCCGTCTGCACAGCCAGTTTCAATCGTGGTAATATTTTCGCTTTGAGAACTTGATCTAGTATTGCCAGAAGTGTTTTGTTGTTTCTCTATTATAACATAGGATCTAGTAGTCACTTCTATCTGAAATCCCGTCTTGTCCACATTATAGATGTTGCTAGGCTGTAGTTTGTATTTGTCTATAGTAACTTTAAACAGTTTGAACTACTTCAACAGATCTTCCTTAGTATAAGCCTTCGCTCTAGATTACTCTACAAGCTTGCTGATTAAAGTTTGTAGGTATGAGTAGCGTTTGATAAAGTGAATACTCCAGCTATGGCTTACACGTGGTATAGAAAGGGTAAGTTGTCTTGGGTTGTTACTGCGATTTTGAAGAAAGTATCCAGCCATCTCTCTGAGTATTGTATGTCGAATTGGAAAGCCCTGCTCATTGCACTGCTGAATATAGACAATCAAAGCCTCTTCTTCGCCGGTCGATAGCTTTTGTTAGCTGACATGAGCTTTGCAATGCGTAGTTGCTCCATTTCACCGTCTCGTAAGAGTACTACGGTTCACGTCAAACTCTCTCGCAGCTTTGCGAACCTTAGTAAATTGGCCCATGTCAAGGGCTAGAATAGCATTTGTGATAGTTTCCTCACGATCCATGGAGTTTAGATCGCTAGCCATTGAGCGCTTCAGGTTTTATAAGGCGAAACGTGGAAGGTTCTAGAAATGGCTCACATCCCATGATAGCACATAATCTTAGCTTGTATGGTATATGTAGTAGGATAAAGATTTTACAAATGACTAGATAAAAACACCATACTATATTAAATATTCTCTCCATTTAACAATGTATTTAATTATATACTTAAGCAGATTTGAGATTAGTGTTATTATTTGATTTATTCAAAAATATTATTTCTGAACACATTGAAATACTTTATGACTATAAAACTACTTTATGTATATCAAATTCAGAAGTGCCTTCACAAAATTAAAGTACTTATCTTTGAAAATTTATATCTATATTAATAATACAATTTAGTACTATAAGGTAAAACTATAGTTATATTTAATAAGTTCTGATTACTTTTGCATAATTTATGCATTTTTGCATATTACTTCCCCTATCTATTATACCTAAACAATAAAAATGACATTAATATGTATTTCCCTGAATATTGTTTCTAGGAATAGTATTTAAAGGTTTGAGTTTATTCTCTATACTAGAGAATTAATTATAAGCTATAAACTGGCTAGATTTATATTTACTGAAATTACTTTAAACTTACTTTAGAGCTATTTAACTATTCAACACACTATTGCCTTAACTTATTACAAGTTAATAAATCTAATTAGTTAACTTTATATACAAAAGCTGAAAAATGTTATTTTCTATAATATGTATAATTAAACTCTAAAATGATCTATATATAATGTAAACAGGCTTAGAACATATGATATAGCAAAAATACTATCTGAAAATTTTTTTAATACAATAAAATTTGTGATTAATGTAGTAAGAAATAATTGTTTATTATAGAGAAAAATACAATTAAATAACTTGCTCTTTATAAAAGTATAAGAAATGTTTATATAAAGTAATAAATACTTAGTAGAATAAGGCCACTATAATTAATAAGAACGGTACTTTTGTATTCTAACAAAGAAACAAGATCAAAACATAATTTAAATTTACTGAATTAATAAAAATATGACAATTATGATTTGGAGCTACTTCTAAAATACTAGGCATATTAATCTTTATATTATAGACAAAGATTTTAAGCTATTAAAGTATGGATATTCTGTAAATTCATATCTTGAAGTTTAAGAGATAGAAGTACTGCCTTATTACTGTAAGTTGGATAAGAGTTATGTATTTATACAAAATAATACTCATATATATTGTAAAAAAAATTAAGGTATAGTTCAAAAAGTAGAATATTGAGCTTATACATTAACTACAGTACTTTCTCAACTAGAATTTGATTAAAAATGTTTGTTAAGAGTTAAAGAAAAATTTTTACAAAAAGTTTCTTAATATTGCCACTTGTACTAAAGAGTTAGAGAATAATAAGTAACATTTATAGTCTTTTTTACAAGTTGCTTGTAATACAATTCTTGAAGATTTCTTTAATATACTATACTCAAGTATAGAGACTAGAATTTTTATAGGTTTTAAGGCAAATAGTTAACATATAAAGTTTTAGACTTTTTGTAGGAATTTTTAGCTATTTAGTAGTTTAAATTATGTATACAATTAACATAGTTAATTGTATCTAAATAGTTCATTTTTATGTTAATAGTTAATTATATTATTAATTAATTAGTGCTATAGTTGATTTGACAGGAAGTAAGATGAAAAAGAAGTAGTTAATACTTTATTTCTAGTACTCTATGCCTTTAGTCTTGGAACTAGTAATTGTATAGATTGGAGGTAAGTTTAGTGCTAGTTATGACCTAAATTGAGTATAGATACTTAATTATGTAGCTTATTCTTAATTGATTGCATTATCTACTTATTGAGTATCATGGACATCTTAAGCCCTAAGTTGTAGAATGTCACAAGTATAAGAATAGTGCAGAAATAACGGAGGCTTACTGCAAAAGAATTCGGAATCGTTATCTAGGTTCTAGTTAAGCGACAATTTACCCACTCTACCAAAATGCCTCCTGGTCACAACAGTTACTCAACCCCAATTACACTTTGTGCACAAGCCTTTGCCCTTCAGGAAGAAGAAATTCCTATCACTAGAATTAGAGACCATTTTTAGAGCTAAAGACTCCCGATTTTTTGCGTAATATATAATATAGCCTATTTTAAATAGTGCCTGAAAATTAGAAGTTTATAGCTGCAAAGCTGACTTTGTGACATGGCGAGGTAAAAAGTGACTCCCCATTTTTAGACTACCCCACCTCAAATGCTGCACAGCGTGCTATTTCAAGCTTCTGGCTTTACCGATATAATAAATGCTTTACTAGACATCTGTAAATAGATTCACAAAGTTTAAAGTGCTCAGCTTCAAAGGGTCATGATTAAGATCATTTCTCATAGGTCGCTTATTTTGGTACATGCAAGTATATGCAGGACAACAACAACATGCATATGCAAACTGCAAGATATTAAAAAGTATCAGAACTGTAGTGTACAGTTATGAAAACTTGGTACAAGGTCATCAAATACTCTGCGAACACGCTCGTGAAGTCAGAATTTTGATAACTTAACTCCTTCCTGTTCCGTTTGCCTTAACAATGACGAAAACAAAGTGTAGACCTCATTCTCCAGATTGGGAAGACAGAATTGCAAAGGCACTCTTTAAACTTAAGCTTGACCCTTCTATGACTATCAATTAAGCCGCAGCAAGCTATATTATTCCTCCTAGGATGCTCAGCTATAGAATGAACAAAGGAGGTTAAGATCCCAAATCAGCATACCTTAAAGATTACACTCTTTCCCCCCTTCAGGAGCGGGCTTTGGAGAAGTAGGTACTTCAACAAGATAATACAGGCATTCCCCCACACCAGGAACTGGTTAAAGTGAAGGCTGAGGCCGTTCTTAATCATACTGATCCTGGAAAGAAGCTTGGATATCATTGGGTAAGAAGATATATTAAGAGGCATCCTAATCTTCAAACCAAGTTTGATTAAAGCATAAAACGTCAGAGAAAGGCTGCTGAAGATTCTAGGATTATGGAGCATCATTTCAAACTGTTTTATAAAGTGCAGTTTGACTATAAACTGAAGCCTGAGAATATATGGAATATGAATGAGAAAAGATTCTTAATTGGCTTTGCAGCGAAGTGCAAAATAGTTTGTAGGAAGGGGAGAAGAAATCCTAGGTATGTACATGATGGAAATAGAGAGCTGATTACAGTTATAGAGTATTTGTTTGCTATTAAGACTGTTCTTCCATCTCTCATGATTACCAAAGGCACAAACAACATTGCTGGACATTATATAAGAAGTACAGGAGAACCTGACTGGCGCTATGGAAAGTTTCTTAAGGGGTGAACAAGTAATGAACTTGGTTTGACTTGGTTATAAGAAATATTCCATCTGTTAACTAAACCTGAGTAAGTTATATTGATGCTTTAAAGTCTTAATACTAACAATTAAGTTAGAGATCTATTGGAATACTGCCTCATGGTCCTAGATGGCCATAAAAGTTATTGCAATATCCCCTTTCTTGACTATGCATGGAGGCAGAGAATTCTGATATTTGTGCTTCCTGCCCATTTGCCATACCTTACACAGCCTCTAGATATTGGTTTATTTCATCCCCTATAGCATTATTATAGCAAGATCATCAGGGAACAGTTCAATAAAGACTCTTCAGCACTTTTGAAAGAAGACTTCATTTCTATTCTTCAAACTGCTAGAGACTAAGCTTACATCTCTAAAAACATCAAGAGTGCTTGGGAGTGTACAGGATTGGTACCCTACAATAGGAGGAAGGTTATAAACCTATTCAAGGCACCAAAACCTATGAAAGAGAAGGAAAACATAAGTAGAAGGTAACTGCAGACACCTAGGAAGCTAACTCAATTTCATCAGGCTAAGGCTCAAATGAAAGAACTAATACTTAAAGGAGTTGCTCTCAAGGTTCTTTTAGTTGCATTTGAGAAGTATGCAAAGGGTTCAATCGAAGGAACAACATTTGGAGATATTGCAATATATGAAGATAAGGGGTTAAAAGAGCGATTACTTCTTAAGGCAAACCACCAACACAGCAAGGCCAGGCTCAAAGACAAACATCAGGGACGCTCTAAATTGGTTACTGGAGTGGTAGTAGAAGGGTTAGGGAAAGAACGGGAAGAGAAACAGAAGTTAGCTGAACAGAAGGAAATGGAAGCAAAAGCGAAGAAAGCAGCCAGGATGAAAGAGAAAACAGCTGTCTCCAAGGCTAAAAAAGTCGTTGCAGACTCACACGAGTTTGTTAATGCTTCTGACTGCATTTTGTTAGATTCCATTAGTAATTGCTTCCACAGTACTATTTTGAATAAGCTAACATTTGAGTAGTAAAATTCGATTCTAGATATCATGATATTACAGATGAATCTGATACAACAGACACTAGTTCTGACTCAGATGTGCCTTACAGAACGTCTGAGAATACTCTACCAGTAGGAGAAGGTGTGGCAGGACCTTCTAATAGTAGGGTGTTGCGCCCTAGGGGGAGGGAGTAATCCTTTATTTACATTAACGAATTTGCTTGTGAATACCTCAAATTTTTGAATTTAGCACTAAAAATTTGGAATTACGCTATTTAGCCTATTTAGAATACTTTACAATTTTTGCGGCTTGTCAATTGCTCAAAAATTGAGGCTGTTGTTGAATTGAAATGGTGGGGTGGACCGTTCGCTAAGTGCACGTTAGCAAGATTCGTGCGACAAGTGTTATGAAGGTTGTGACACCGGTTTGTGCATTTGATATTACTTCGTTTGCATCGGCACCGCTTGCTATTACATCTACCAGTTATACACTTGCAAGATATAGCGATTCAGTTGTTGGCTGAAGGAAGTGATGCTGCCCTTATTCAAGCCTTTGACCGGACAAAACAGCGTCGATAACGGGGATATTAGATGGCTTTCGAGCCGCAGAAAGCTACCTCAGAGTTCACACTGGAAAGGCATAGTTGCGCCAAACGCGGAAGAAGATAGCCCACCTTACTCGCCGGGGCGGGCGCGCCGCGCCCAGCCGCTCAGCTAGTTACCGATGTGAAGAGCTCCTTGTTCTCTATCTATTGCATATTTTGACGATCACGACATTTGCCGGTATCCAAATGCGACAACTGAATTGGCAGGGAAGGACTAGGTTAAAAATCAGGATCTGTGAAGACAGTAATCATTTGTACCCTAGGTCTCGGCGGGCGCTGGCAGCAGCGAACGTTGTGGCGAGGTCCTTAGGGGTGGGAGGACGGAGAAGAGAGTTAGAGCTGCCTTTCGGGTGAGTCAAGGGGCAGTTGTTTCTCAAGTAAGGAGGAATGTCGGCTAAGCCATATATAGATTGGACCGAGAGATGCGGTACCATAGCATGGAATTAGGTAGCGCTCGACCCGATCCGAGAAGCGAGTTTGGCAACTGGGAGGTGAGTGTGACCATGAATTGTTTAGAATGGTAAGCCAAAGCCCCTTTTAGTCTATGTATACGACATAGAAGTAGTTCAGGTGCTTTTGCGCACTCATGGGCTTTTGCTCATTTTATTTATTTTCGCACAATGTCGCTCAACAGTCAACTAAAGACCTGATTAGCTATTCAGATTGGTAATTTAGAGCTTTCTGGAGATATCTATGACCTTTTCAGCTTATAGTATATTCTTGAACATCTGGTGGACAACTTGGCGTAGTCCTACAAAAACTGCCCAAAGGCAATACAGCACTATTGACCTCCATCTCATCTCTATTTGGGCCTGCACCTGGTTTGACAAGCTGAAGCACACTCTGTTAACCTCTTTTCTTGTAGCTAGCGTCATCTATTAAGCTCTGGTGATCGGAAATTGTAAAATACGCTATTTTTGACACCTTAGGGCTTACAATTTTGAGTTTTCAGGCGTTACATCCAAAATAATCCTAGGAAAAACTACCAAACCTTCAGTTTAATCATATATATACTTGAAAGGGGCTCTTTCTACACATCTTTATCTTGTTAGAGTAACAGTCGTATTTCCTGTCTGAAAGGGCTTCAGAATGATATAGTATGCCCTAAGAATGGAAATCTCCCGAAAGCAATTGCTACTAGGTAAAAGAGAGTGTAAAATTGACTATAAAAACATTTTCTGGCTGTAGCTATTATTGGTTTATGAAGTTGGGACGAAAAGTGGGCAAGAGCCCATGAATGCACAAAAGTACCTAAACTTCCTCTTGGCCTTCTAGTCTACCTATCTTTAATTTATCTATTCAGGATTTCTACCACAGTAAGCTAGAGCAACAGAGCCGCTGCTCGATCGACTCTCCAGTTCCTATATTGTTCAGCACTGGTTCGGAAAGTGTCTAGTTAAAAAAAGAGCATAGTGTAGCAAGGGGAGAAGTGTATATGCAGCAAAAGTGGGTATGTGTATACCAATTTCTATTTCTATAAAGTTTGTATTTGGGTAACTAGATATTTCAGAAGAGTGTTAATAAGCCCAAAAAGTACTTTAGTAGCTCTACAGGTATTTTAGTAAGCTCACAGAACAATTGGTAAACTCACAGAAATATATTTATTAGTAGCAAAACATAACGTTAACATCAACTAAATATAAAGACTAAGATATAGAGATATTTTCTATTATATTTCTACCTTATTAAGCACTTCTAAGCCTACTTCAAGTATATGCTCATACTGGAAGCTCTGTGCACTTAAATATAGAAGACTTTCAGTATAGCAGTAAAGGCTTCAGGTATCTGAAAATAGGCGATACTAGTATATATTACTTAAACTTGAGATTCTAGGTAACTTGATTGATGAATGAGATCTTCTCATTGTTGGGAACCAAAATCACTTCCCAGTTAGGATTAAATAAGGTAGCATACAATTATATTTTTCTGTATCTTGAATAATAAAACTTGAATTACTAAGTAACAAACTTTCAAATAATATATTTGATAAAGAGAAGATAAAAGTACTTTTCATTACTTTTCAAACATTCTTTATAATAGCTCTTCATTGATTCATTGATTACTTACCATTAAGTAATTATACACTATATTACAGTCATGACAAAGTATAACTAATAACTTAAATTTCAAATAAAAAAACCTAAGTTACTGTATAACTCATATTCTTCTTATCTATATACAATCACTGCATAACTCCTTGCTCTTAACTATCATATCTTCAACTATCTCAGCTAATCAAAAATCTGTTAGTTTCTACCTTAAGTTGCTTCTAGCTAGTCTTAGGCTAGGAGCCTTCATAGTTTCTTAATCACTTCTCATATAGCTCTCTTGTTATTATAGTAACTAACTAAGTTCGCTAAGCAAAGATTGTCCAACTGGAGTATTGTTTTATGTTTTTCAGTTACTACGTACAGTGTACAATATATAGACTTAATAGCCTTCATGTTACCACTATAGTTCCTATATCTTGACAAGTCTCAATACTTGTTCGTATTCAGTAACTGGCTCTCTCAACCATACGTCATACTTAATAGAGCTTTGTTTGCAATCTAATCCAATACGGAGGCTCATTGCAAAAGAATTCAGAATTTCGCTTAGACTTTACCCCACTAAAATCTAGTTAAGGCTTTAGTTAAGCTCTTCAACTCTCATGATAATAGTTTCCACCCTCTAATTTAAGAACCATATTAATGTGAGACTTAATGTACTTAATCCAAGCTTGAATTCTACTTTGTTCCAAGTCACTCTATTCCTTTTTCCATACTTCAATAGCATTTTTGTATGTTCTGAGAGGGCTTTTCTTAGTAGTTATCCTTTTAAGATAGACCCAAGCTAATTTAATCATATTGAGGTCAGGAGAATTTCCAGGCCATAAAAGTTGCTGCACGTCAAAAATCTTGTAGATTTCTACTTAAGCTGGATGTGCATGAGCTGAAGAATTATCTTCTTGCACAATGGTTCCAGGTCTTTCCTTTGCACACTTTTTTACAAAAGGAATAAGCTTCTTCATGAGAATAACTCTTCCATATCAGTACTAATCAATACCTCCAGCTTTTTCATTCTGTACAAATTTGCCTGTCTTTTGACTGAACTTCCATGTAGGCTTCTTACTGGCAGGTTGTCTTCTGATATTCATACATCGCATTGCTGTTTGAAGTTCCTATTAAGCTTTAAGCTCTAGTTCTCTTATAGCATTGATTGCATTCAACTTCACCTCTGCTGTATGGCGTTCTTGTACTGTCTCAAAGCTCTAGATATGCATTGGACCTTTCTTATTGTAATAGAAACAACCTTAGAACATAAATTCACAAGCCTTCTTCCAGCAGGTCTTAATAACAATATTGTCATATCTTTCTTCTTATGTTCTCCAGACCTTTGTTGTACCCCACCTATGACTTAACATAATAGCTATTTCATCTAACCAGACTACATTTTTCCAATCTTTGAGGGACCAATTCTTATACCTTAAGCAGAATTGATATCTAGACCCATGTATCACTGCAGTTAGGCCAAGCTTCCAAGTAGGCTTCCAATTCCATAATCCAGAAAAATGCAACACTCGCAGTGTTGAAGTCTCTAACATTCTAGCGGAAAATCTTAACTCCTTTACTAACTTCTCTCTTCCATCTCTATTCTTGTGCACCATTTTTAGAACTTTGGCAGTGCTCTTTTCTGTAATGACCATAGGTCTTCCAGAGCAAGGTATATCTATAAAGTATTCATCTTTAAACTCTCTGCTCACCCTGAGGTCATAACCTCTCTCAAAAGCAATTTGTTTTTTGTGATAAATTGTAGATATAGCTAATCCAGTAATCTTACTTCGCATGGCTCAAAGCGTTGTTGTGGTCCGTCTCGCTTAGTGCGCAAAGACCGTGTACATTGCAAACTCATGGTCGTCTGCGTTAGCCCGCAACAGTGGGATCAAGTCGCCTCCTTACTCAAGGCCTCCTCGTCCCATCTGGTGGCTCAGGTTAAGCCTAGCACCCAACACAAGAACCCACCCCTACGACCATCTGCACCACCCTCGCGGATTATACGCAAGAGGAGAGGTACAACAGTGCAAGGTGAGCACCTTGCAAAGGAGCCCAAACTTGGCCGAAGCGGAACGAAGAAGCAGGCAGGAGAGCTACGAGGGCTGAGCTGGATTTAGACACGATTGTAGTTGATGCGTGAACTCAATTTATATCTGCATCTACATGTGCAAGCTTTGTGTTATGTCGATTAAAATCTACAATTTATTTCGTGCACTTTCTGAATGGTATGGCTGTTGTCGAAAGCCATACACTTGACGAATTGGCCGTACACTTGACCAAGTAGGCCACTTGACGACTAGACTCGAACATCTTGGCGCTTTCTGAACTTGTCCTAGAGCGCATCTGCAGCTCTGCTGGTGATTGAGATAGACTGACTATCGCTGGTTAGACTGACGCCTCTTGTGACACGTTGGTCGAAAACTGTGTAAATAAAGAGCCTAACTTTGCAATCCAGCAAGAGGAAATTTAACTCCAACAACTCATTACTACTACGCAACCAAATGGCTTCCCCCTAGGTCGCGAATTTTTTCTTAACTTAGCTAGTGTGTCTGGGGTGTGCCCGTACCAGACCAAGGGGGGTTGTGTCGGTACCATTTCAGGGTATGCGTACCGGAAGCCTCATTTAATTAGATCAAGAGACGAAATTCCGAGGCAGCGGAATTGATGTCTTTGATGAGCTCTTTCGACCGACAGAATATCCCAAAGAGACTGCTGCAAGGTCTAGGTAAACCCAATAGCAAATTCCTCCAGGCAATTGGTACGCTTCAGGCCTTCTTTCTTGTCACGGCAAGTTCTATGGATGGAAATTTTGATGTTCATTGCCTAGTTCACCTGTCGACCCGAAACTGGCTGAGCGTGAACAGCGAGCGCTAGAAGTGGGTCGAGGAAGCCTTCAGGATACTAGCGAAAGTGAGCTACGATTTCGAGATCGGTAGAGTGCTGCTTCCTCATCTCGAGGCTGTCCTTTCTTGTGATGATGTAATTTGCACGGAGGGCATACCAAGCTCACAACTAGTTTAACTTGCGCTTCGCTACCTCCTAGAGAAATCATCCCATCATGCCTCAATAACAGCATCTGAAATGTCATTAAGGCAGGCTTCTGAGACAACCCGCGCAAATCCCCGCTTAGAGGAAGCCGTAATACTCATGGGTGCAGTTGCCACGATTTCCCGGACAACTGAGCTCCGCGGCATATGTGAAGGCCTTGACCGGCAGACACTAGAGGCCCTGGAGAAACGCTACGACCCAAGGATCCAGGTACACTGCGGTGCATGGCGATATTTGTAAGAATGTATCAGGAGGAGAGTAGGTTCAAGGAAGCCGAGACATTGTGCTGGCGGGCGTCAGAACGGTCTTAGAAGGTGCTCGGGCTGGACCATCCCACCCCATTGCTCAATACTAGTACGTGGGGGTGTGAACCGAGGAGACAGAGCAAACACAAGGAAGCGGAGGCGGTATGCCAACTGGCATTGGAATGTGCGGAAAGGATATTCGAAGGGGAGGATACGAACATGCTCGAATCCTCCGATGCTCCTACGTACCTCAATACTGCAAGGTGAATTTTTCGAGGCGGAAGATTTGGTGGGGCGGGCGAAGGCGGAACACAGCATGACCTTGAACCCGGAGAGTTCCGGAGATCTATTGATTGTCCTCAACGACTACGCACTTTTGCTCGGAAAAATGGGGAAGCCTGAAGCAGTTAAATCGACGACTCGGTGGACTTTGGAAGAGCATTTCATTACGTTATGGAGCGTTTACAATCTCGCTGGTACGATGTATGAGCAGAGGCGCTTCGATGATGCACTTCCTTATCTTGGGAAAGCTTACGAAGGATATAAGCGGGTTCTAGGGAGTAGCCATATCTTCACTAAAAAGTGCAGCAAAGTGTTACTCGACCGCTTGGAGAAACGCAAAAACGGTGCCCATCAAGGCAGCAGCTCCGCATTCCGCGACCGTTGTGGCGATGCTAACCCGAAGGCTACACCCGCACCACCACTAGGATCTGAATTAGTGGCAAGCCCATCACCGACACCAGAACAGGGAGCTTAGCACAAACCAGCAGCTGCGAGCCCATCGCTGCTTCAACCTACGAAACTGCGACGATCAACACACTCCACAAGAGCCTAGTTCATGACGGATGAGCAAGCTGCGGACGCGGGGGGGGGCTCAAGGGCAAGAAGGGAGGTAAGTGGGCTGGGCCAGGTAGGTAGGTAGGGCGTGCCGGCGTAATAGAGGTTGAGGGGTGGCAGCGTGTCATGAGGGACCTATATCCTTAATTACGGCAATATAGTATGTGTACCAGATGTGTGCTAGCTTCCCTCAGTTGATCACTTGGACTTTAACCGAACCCACGAGTTTAACCATGCCAAATTCGGAAGCGATGCTAGAATCTTCGACCCTCTATAAAATTTGCCCCAACAGAGCGACACATCTGTAACTTTAATGGATCGTGAAGCTAATATCTGGAAGGCTCTTAATGGCTTAAAAAATCAGAAATACAAGTCCATTTGTGCTGCATCTTGAGATACAGGGGTCCGATGCCCTAATTTGATTTATTACCTAAAGGGTAATCAATCTTGTCATGACTTACATGTAGCTTATCAGGCTTGCACTTCTGCTCAAGAGAAGGCCTTAATCCAGTGGATAAAGAAAAGGTATAGCCATAGATTTCTTATCTAGCCCAAAAAGCTTAAAGACATAGCTCAGCAACTTATTCTTAATTATATTAACAGTTCTAGAAATAACACTATTTTGACATATCTTACCAGTTGCAATTAGCCTTGTCAATTTATCAAGTGATATCCAGATCTCAAAGAATTGCTGGTAGAACCAATTGAAAAGTCGAAACATATAGATTGTACACTAGAAACCTTTAAGAAGTAGTTTGTTTAATATCATAAAAACTTTGACAAATATAAGCCTACCCTATATAATATATATAGAAGTAAATAAGGGCAGGTAAGGTAGTTACGGCAGGTGAGACAGTTTCTAGAAGGTTCCACGCAGATGGCGATAAAATCGCCCTAGGACTTCAAGCAAAATCCGCAACACAATGGATAGAGAGACTACCATCCAGAATACGCTCCAGGCCTTTAAACTCGGTGACTTCCTGTCAATTCGGGCTGCTGCTTGAGCTTACGAGGTGTCCCCTGCTACTCTCACCTGCCGGGTTAAAGGCTTCACCAGCGCCTGGAAATATAATGAACCACGACAAGTATACAACAAGGCAGAAGAGGAGTCAATTGTTGCTTGGATCCAGCTCTGGCAAAAGCGAGGGTTTCCTGTATGTCACGATATACTTAAAGCTACTGCGGAATACATTATGGCACAGCGAAATGGCACCTACAGACGCGAAACACTTTCTACTCAGGTTTTAAGCCATACTTGGTCCTGTCACTCTGTCAATTGACATCCATTTCTCAAGTCAATTATGTCCTGCCCTATTGAGCAAGAAAGGACTGAGGCTTGTACATGAGAAAACTTCGAGAAGTGGTTTAATGTCTATCGTGATGCAACAACTACCCATAAGATCGCACCTTGCAATATCTACAACTTAGATGAGACTGGCTTTCAAATGGGTGATGCTGCTAAATCATATGTCATTATAGATAAACGCTTAGGCACAAAAGGATATACAGGGCATGGATCTAATACTGAAAACATTACAGTTATTGAATGTGGTTGTATGGACGAAACCGTTTTATCACCCTTTATTATCTTTAAAGGCAAAAACCTACAAAGCACTTGGTTTTCTGAAGACGCACCAAATGACTGGATGGCTGTAACAAGTGACAGTGGCTGGACAAACAATCTACTCGCTATTACCTGGCTGAAAGAGATTTTCGACAAGCATACTTAGGCAAAGGCCAAAGGCGGACCTAGAATCTTAATTATCGATGGACACTCTAGCCATGTTAGCCCTAAGTTCCTAGAGCATTGCGAAAACCGTCGCATTGTTATTCTCTGCTTACCTGCACATACATCGTACATTTTACAGCCAATGGATCGAATGTTTCCTTTCTACAAGCATTGGTTTCGTCGCGAGGTAAATAAACATCTAAGATGTGGCAAAAAGCGAATTACTAAAGCTTACTTTATGGATATTCTGGCTTGGTCACGTCCTATGGCTTTTATAAGTAAAAATGTACAGTCAGGGTTTGTGAAAACGGGGCTAAATCCATTTAATCCTGCATTAGCTCTTCGACAACTACCACTACTACCTTCGACACCACCTCGTCCAGTAATCCCCTTGGAGTTCCAGATCCTGAAGAACCTTGCAGCACTCAAGTATTGTATCAACATGTCAAATGCATATCCGTCCGATGATTTAGAGACTGGAAAAATCATTCGAGCAAAAATTGACAAAGCTGTAACTACAGCAATGACCACGATCGCAATTTTTGACCGCGAAACTGCAGAGAGAAATGCCTTTTTGGCAAAGCAGCAAGCTAAGCATGGTGGAAAGCGTAGGCGGGTATTGGGGGGTGCAGCTTTGACTGTAGGTAATGCAAAAGAGAAGACGAAGGCAAAAGAGAAGGGCCCGAGTAAATCCCAGGTTGCACCAGCTACACAAAACACACGTAGCCGCAAGCACCCAGCAACATCAGAGAGTCCAGAGGAGTCCTCGGCCTATACCTCGGACAGTGATTCAAGCTATATTAGTGAATGTATCGCGCTTGAGATGCGAGAGTAATGTATGTAGCAATTAGTGTCACATGTGCCGTAACTGTTGCATCTGCCGTTTTTTACTCCTAATATAGATAAGACTGACTTTATACTTGAAGAGAGCAAAAAGGTTTATATTATTATAGATAAGTAACTAAAATTAACTAAATATTAAGCTAAGACAAAAAAAGGCAAATTATTAATATCTATTGAATGTGCCTCAGTTACTGGCCATGTAATTCTACTAATAATTATTTACAAAAATAAATATTGCTGTAGTTGGTACCTATATTTCATCTTATAGCAGTATCACTACCAGCAGCAAGAGCTTTTAGGCAGAGATATACTCAGAAGCTTATTACTTGGTTGTAACTAGGTAATAGCCTTTTCAAAGGTTTGAGTACTACTGACCACAGCATATAAGCTAGCTAGAATTCTATATAGCAAGTAGTTAGTAGTCACTCTTTAATATAATTATTTTTTACCTAGCTTTTGCCCTTATATACTTGATTCTACAACAAATATTTACAATACTATTAATTTGAACCAAGTGTACCTAGAGATTCTATAGTTGTAATAAGTTTAAAAGGCTAGACAAGTAATATTCTAAGACTTTAGTGGTTGCAAAAATACTTTGAACTATCAATATGGCTTTTAAATAATAGTTATTAGTTCTTAATTCTTGATAGATATTGAAACTATATAGGAGTAAAACACGTTCGCTTCAACAGCTACACTCGATTCAACGAATTTCTAGAACTTTTCATCGTGCCCTATTAAAACTCACAGTTGACCCACCCCAGAACTTTAGGCATTATGGATCATCAAGCTAACATCGTTAATGCTGTCGAGGCTTACCGGATTGGCCAATTCAAGTATATTTGCGAAGCTGCTAGAGAGTATGGGGTGGATCCGTCTACTGTGTGGTACCGCCTTAATGGGACGGTAAGTATAAAAGAAGCTAATGCAGCCAAACAAGCAATGTCTCCAGGTGAAGAGGAGGCCTTAATTACCTGGATTTAGCGCTGCCAAGCTCAGGGCTTTCTGATAAGACATGATATGATTAAAGCAATGGTAGAATACATAATTGCGAAGCGAAACAACACAGTCTGACGTCATACCCTTTCCGTATGGGTTTTAAGCCATAACTGGACTGGACGATTTGTTAAACGTCATTCTTTCTTAGCATCTACTATGTCTAAATCTATAGAACAAACTCGGAATAAAGCCTGTACTTGTGAAGCTTTTGAGAAGTAGTTCAATCTCTTCCGCAAGATGACTACCACCTATAAAGTCGAATCATACAACATATATAACATGAACGAAACTGGTTTCAATATGGGTGATTCAGCAAAATCATATGTTATTATCAATAAACGATTAAGCACCCAAGGCCATACAGGTAAAGGAGCTGCAATAGAAAATATTACTGTCATTGAATGCGGCTCAATGGATAGCTCTGCAGTACCTCCATTTATTATCTTTAAAGGTGTCAATCTACAAAGTAGCTGATATTACGAGAAAGCACCTGAAGACTGAACGGCAACAACTAGTGAAAACGGCTGGACAAGCAACTTATTGGGCTGTACATGGCTAAATAAGCTCTTTGATCCACATATTAAGGCCAAAGCAAAAGGTTAACATCGTATTCTTATTCTCGATAACCATATTAACCATGTGTCTCTGGAGTTCCTGGAATACTGTGAGCAGAATAAAATTATTGCTTTATGCCTTCCAGCTCATACTACGCATATTCTACAGCTAATGGACAAAGTTTATAGTTTGGTAAAACATTGGTTTTGCCGCGAAGTTGATTCTTAACTTCGGTTTGGCATTACTCGAGTTTCTAAGGCTGAATTTATGAAGATATACTCTAAAACGAGGCCTCAGTCAATTACCAAGAAGAATATACAGTCTGGGTTTCGAAAGACTGGTCTGAATCCTTTTAATCTGGCTTTCGCACTCCAACAACTTCCATCGGCTCCAGCTTCTCCACCCCACCCTCTGGTGCCAGTCGAATTTCAGATGCCAAAAACACTTCACCAGCTTCGCTATTCTATTAAGAAAGCCGATGAAGTTGATAAAGGAGCTTCGGAAACCAAGGAAGCGGATTTGTGGCTGATAAGAACAAAAATAGAAAAGGCAGCAACGAAAGCCATGGCTAGTAAAGAGATTTTACAGCGAGAACTTAAAGAATTATGGGAATTCCAGGCGGAAAATGCTGCAAAGGGGTCCAAAAAGCATAGGCGGGCTTTAGGAAACCAGGCGCTTACTGTTGGTGAAGCTGTTAAGCAAATGGAGGTAATTGAGTGAGGGGGTCAGAAGAGGCAAAAAACTACTATCAATCAACGTACACGAAAGGGTAAAGAAAAAAGAACTATAAGGCATAAAGAAGATACCATAGATGATGATTCAAACAGGGCAGAAAGCGATATTAGCTCTATGATTGTCTATTTGCCACGTCTGTAGTGTACATAGTGAAAACTGTTGAATCGAGTGTGAGTGTTGAATCAAACGTGTTTTGCTCCTAATGCCTAAGTTCTAAAACTTCTATATAGCAAAATAAATCATTTTACTATGTTTACTACCTTATATATTATATATGTTATACTCTTTGAATATCGCTATATTTTCACCATTGAAGCACTATTTTTGCCAGGCAATGAAAAGACATCTCTAGCTTGGATACTCCTAGTTTCCAAAAACAGAGTTTCTTCAGACTTACAGTAAAGTTTGCCTACAGGACTTAGGCTCTATTACAGTAAAAGCTGCAAAGAAGATTATAAAAGCAGCTTTAACTTTCCATGTTAAAGCAGCTATTGCTAAAGCTAAATATGATAATTTATGGGCAGAAAGTAAAAGGATGTAAGAGGCAGCATCACGAAAGTGCAAACGAGTACCTGAAAAAGAGTCTTGTCACGTTGAAGAAGTGCTAGACCTTTTAACAGAGGGGCAAGATGCCAAAAAGAGATTGAGAACTCAAGTATGAGAACAAACTTACTAGAGTCTATTACTATATCATGTTGAAATAGATAAGGAGAGGTTGGTAGAGCTTGAGGATAATGGTATTGGCAACTGTATTATAATAATTCTATGCTTTTCATAGATAGTCAATAAAATAGTCAAAGTCCTAGTTTTGATCAAAGTCCTGATGATTAACTCTAGTTTGTTTATTATACTTTGTTCTGACAGTTGAGAAACAATACAAATTGTTAGAGTAGGATTTTCACCTGGCAATTCGGTAATCATAGGTCAGCATGTAAAGACTGTTATTTACATCATGGCTCGATATATATTACTACTTCGTAATCCTGTTATACCTCTTCGTGGAGGTGCCAATCCCGCAGTTACAAGCCAGGATTCAACAGTTTTCTGTAGGAGTTTCTGCATGAAGACCAGCAGAAGCATTCAACATCATATTTGAAGGACAGGTGTAGGAATAGAGATCTCACAACAACAGCAAGGCCGTTGTAGATACCTATCTGAAATTCGCAATGGAGACCAATTGCCCTAAACCGTGAGTATTACTAATGTTTCCTCAACAGAATTAACCCTGACTCCATTCAAACATCCCAAGAAGCCCCTCATAGCCCACCAGTTATCCCCCCCAACAACCCCTCCGTAAACTGCCACAACAAACTCGAATCCTGCGTAAACCACGCCGCGCCCGTCCACCACGTCTCCTTCGTCCCCTGCAACCCATACAAATCCTTATAAAACCCCTTCTGAATCTCCTCCACCCCCACACCCAACTCAAACGGCGCGTGGCTGCTAAAAACTGCCCACTCCGGTCCTCCCGCCGGATTCGTCACGTTCGCTAGTCCGGCGTTGGCTTTTGCCCGTTGGAGGTCTCGCAGGATGTTCTCTTTGACATGGTGATTGGATAGGGTGGTCGGACTTCCGTAGAAGACACTGGTGAGGCCTGGGACGCGGGTAGGATTGGTGCTGTAGATACCGGGAAGGACGGGGAGGTTGAAGCGCGACGGGCTGGGGGAGACGTTGGTGAGGACGGTGGTTTCGGGGAGGCCCTCGTTGCGGATGAGGCCGGTGTAGTAGGCGCTATGGCGGAATTTGGAGAAGAGGGAGTGTTCTTCCGAGGTGAGATCTAGCCAGTCGAGGTTTGAGGGGAGGGGCGGGACCGAGATGACGAGGCGTTTGGCTTGGATTTTCTGTTTCCCGGCAGGGGTTTGGACGATGGCTTCGATGCCTGACGATTTCCGCTGGATGGACAGTACGTTGCTAGAGAGCAACGCGTCCGCTCCAAGCACGGCGGTGGCAGCGAGGTAGAGTTCGCTATTATCCGCGTCCGCCGTCGTCAAAAACCCAACGGCCAGGCTCTGCAGAAGCGGGAGCCCGAAATTCAACATGACGTAAAGCGTAGGCTTCGCCAGCAGATCCACCAACCCCTCCGCGAAGGAGAAAATCAGAAACGCCGCATCTCCGAGGCTATATTTTGTCAAAAAGTCCCCAAACGGGATCAATAAGTCCGCTGGCATCGGATCTGGGAGAAAGAATCCCTCCGCTAGGTAGGGGTATTTCGCCGCCTGTGCTCCGTACGCAGCTAGTGCTGCTGTGGGGTCTGGCGCGGAGTACCCTTGGACGACTTTCCCGGTGTGGAAGTCGACGTAAATTGACGGGGCCTGAGCGGCCAAATTGGATGGGGCGAGGCGTACGTTGAGGTGTTGGAAGTAGTTCGTTACGAGACTGGTGTTGTGCCAGGCTTGGACGCCGATGTCGATTTTTATTCCCGTGCCGGGGTCGGTATACGTCTCGGTGTGTCCACCCAAGCGGCCTTTTCGCTCGACGACGACGACGGAGTGTCCGAGGGCGCGGAGTCGGATGGCGGCGTAGGTCCCGGAGGATCCGCCGCCGATTATGCAGACGTCGCGGGTGAGGGTAGGGAGGTTGTTACTAGCGCTGTTGCCGTTCGGGAGCGCTGTTGCAAGGAGGGCGAGCGTAGAGACAGCGAGGAAGAGGGAAAGGGCGTCGACTCGTGGAAATCGCATTTTCGCGGTTCTGCAACTGGGCCGACTGTTAAGCTGCGAGAACGAGTGTCTGGGTCTCTTTCCCTTGGGAGCCTAAGTCTCCGAGTCCAGGAGGGTGGGCTCAGAGATCATATGTATCCAGGAAACGAATTTGCGCAGCCTTGCTGCCCACCCTTGCTGGTGGGGTAGACTAGCTATCTCGTCATATCTCGTACCTCGCCGTGCATCCTACGAAACCTCCCCACTGGGCCCGATGATCTAGGGCTGTATTGAGCTAAATCGGTAATGAGTGAGCTATATAGATGGCGGTTGGCCAGTCGCACCTGGTACTGGGAGCAGGTAGGGACGGGGGTAGTTCCGTCTCAGCGTGTAGAAATGTGACAAGTCTTGTCCTGCCGGTTGTGCACAAGCCAGTTCATTTTGCAGATGCCCACGAGCACGTATTGCGGTCATCCCGGTCGGCTGAACAGCTCCCAGCAATTGGTCGTTAGTAGTCTGGGCGCTAACCGCCGATCCTTCATGTATGCCGTTGCGAACCGGGCTGAGGGGCGCAGTATGCATGTAAGATAGGTGCAACTTTTGTCCGAGGAAACTTGTTCGGCTTTGGACGCTACGACCCAACCTGAACTAGGGTGTAGGAGAAGGTGGGCACGAGGGTACGGTCACCTCAATCGAGAGAGTATTGTGACCGGTTATTAGATCCTCGCCGTCCAATAAAGATGGCCGATGATGAGGGTAAATTAAGCAAGGTTTACCTCGTTATGTTAAAGGTGTGGGGCGGAAATTTTGCGCTGAGGCGTAAAGCTTGGTGCTCACTTAAGTAGTAGATCCTCGGCGTCGCGGTTAAGGATTTAGGATAAGTAAGCCCTTATGTAACCAGCGCGGTCGGCCCCAGCTACACATGCATTTAGCTAAGCCATATTGTCCATGTTGGATATCAGAATTTCTTAAATTCCTCTATGGGACGTCGCGGTATGTCTCGTTTCGGTACTGACCCCGCAATAAGTCAAGGGTCTCGCTATTGCGACAAGTCAGAACCTTAGTGCGACATGGTCCCAGTTAGGCTGTCAATCGGGTACACGTTTTTGCTTTTTCGGGGACCCATTTTGACACGAAAAGGCTACAAAGTCTTCAAATTACTAGGCGATTTGGTCTGAGACAAACCCGATTGGGTTGATAAACCCGACTCGATTGACAGCCTAGTCCCAGTTAATCGATCGCCTAACCCATTATTCACGAGCTTGCATTTACTTCAGATCATCCTGCAATGTTAAGATGTGATTAGAAGGCCAATAGATTTCACTGGGTTGACTATCAGTAAAACTTCCACATTTACAGGGGAGGAAATGCGTCAGTGCCGTCTTGCATTAATTGTCACTGCTAGTGCTCCGATCCTAATGGCTCCGGGTAATCAAGTGCCTAATAAATAAGCGAGTTATGCACCTAAGGGCCTAAATTCGTTAGCGACTTTTCATGAAACTTAGCGAACATCCTTCCTGAGCAGACTGGGCAGAAAACGCATAAGTGCAGCACGGTATTGAATACAGTGGACGTGAAATTTAAAGAATTTCCATTAGGCTACATATTTTGAGATTCGAGATACGAAGTACGCTATGAAAGCCTTATATTTGCGGCGTAACTCCGATGCAGTGTTTGCTGTCAGTTTCTTTAACTGGACGTAGGCTTCGCCTAACTAGCCAACCTGTCGCACTAAGGTTTTGGCCTGTCGCAATAGCGAGACCCTAAGTCAATGCCTCGTCTCGGACGGTTCACCTCACTTTCACGAACTTCGCGTCGATCCCGTCGCCATTACCTGTTTAAAATTGCTGGCCTGGGGTCAGCCACCAGGGTGGGTACATAACTGAACCCAGTGCTGTAGCCTTCGGGCGAGGGGAGAAACCAAATCTTCCGAAAAGTTCTCGATTGCGGCCCGAGAGGCTCCGTGGCTGACTTAGTCTAAATCCCCTCAGAGGTCTGCGCTACACAGCCAACTCCCGTCGACTTTAATAAGCGGATATTATGGGAACAGAGATGCCTATTCGTCAGCACGAAAACATCGTGGAACGTGACAAGTCGCTCGAGGGTGAGGAGAGTTCCGCTACGACCTGAATATTACCAAAGATGTAGGGGATTAGGAGATTTCCGGGATAAGTGAGAGTAACACAGGCTGGTGCCGAAAATCAGTATTCCTGAAGTTTTTTTTGTTTCCAAATCACCTTCTCTGGTATGCTCAACGAATAAAGACAGGGGAAGCAAAAATATCGGGGATTAGCCTGCATTTAGAAAAAAAAAAAATTTTTTTATTGGCAGACCAGCCCAGACATGTTCCGGCGGGATAATCCCAAGCTCTGAAGAATTAGAAAAAATTTTTACAACAGCTGTCCAACGTTAGTCTAACACCTTCTCGAAGATTTTTCCTGGTTTCGATGAGCCTCTAGGACCTGATTATGGTAGTGATATAATCTTCCTAATCCATACCTAACTAAGAAACGATAGCCATATCCCATTACAAAAACTGGGGAGGAACACTTGCATCATCTCGCGTCTCCCCTCCAGTTAGTTCCTGGCCACACCAGCAGAACTCTACGTCCGTCCAAGGCAGCCCTAGATCCTGACAATATATCCCTAGAATGCTCCATAGCTCTGTAGGCCATTCGACGCTGTATTGAGCCGTCCTACCACCCTTGTGATCTGTGATGTTGATTAGGGGTCTGGCTCCGGGGCGTTTCTCGGGGTTACAAGGCCTTCCCGGATGCTGTTTAGGAAATCTAGGCACGGTTTTAGAAAGATTTCGATATTTGGAGTGTTTGAGTGTGGTTTGTAATTGTGGTGTGAGATCGTTGGGTTGCCATTCTGTTGCCGGTGATAGGGAAGGTTGGCGTATTTATATTGGCTTAAAGGCGCTGGGATAACAAGATTGTAGTTAATTCTTGTGGCTGCGGTTGGAACAGGCAGGAATGACGCAGAGTTCTTCGCTTGAAAGCAGCGGAGAATGATACCGACACATCAACAGCAAATGAATGCTTATTTGAGGCGCTATGTTTCAAATACTGTCTCACCAGAGGATACGGGGCAAGTATTTAGAATTTTCTCATTGTTTCTCTTTGTTCAGAGCCTCTCTTTATCATCCTACGGCCTGGCTACCGCATTTTCGGTGTATAGACTATATAGTCAGAAGAGGGTCCCTCACTTGAAGCCAAGTCCTTTACGGAGATCAGGCGACCCTAGCTCCACCCCCCTTCCCCCTTTTCGCCCTACCACGAGCCGCTCACTTCAAGACATCAGAATGAGCTGCACTTCTTATGGTAAGTTCACAGACTAGTCAATTACGAAGAAATACTAAGCTAATTAGGGCAGAAACACGCCCTAGCTGCTATGTTCAAGCGTGGATGTAACACCTAACGATATCTTGGTACCAATCGGTACTATCCTTGCAGAGCATCGCCCAGATTTGACGCCACTATGCATACGGCACGGGCTTCAAGATTTGAATTATCCATCACAGATTTTAACTACTTCTTACGTTCACCGCGGAACGACCAACGAACCTTTATCCATCTCAAGTAGACTACCTACTATCTACATGAGGAGTAAGCAATGGCTCCCCCACTTGAAGATCAATGAAATGCTCCGACGTACTCATTATTTGAGACTCTTGGCTAACTTGTCGGCGCAGTTGCCAAACACAACGGATGTTAGCCAATGCCTCGACTTTGTGACTCTGTCGACATACCTGTAAGTTCGCAGAATCTTGTATGTATTTCAACGCAGTGACTCGCCATAGGACTCCACCTAGCACCTTCGAGAACTGGAGTTTCTGGAGCGGCAAGACAGTTTCAGTGAAATTAGGGCAGCTGACTGTCATCCTGGGACTACACCGTCATGTTGGCTGGGGTGGCGTATGATGATTTTTGCTGCCTAGGGATTTTAGGTGTCAGCATGCCAGAATATCCTCACACATGTCGTCGTAGTTGTGTACCCACACGAGCGGACAGTGGAACGGATGGCATTAGCAAATGTGAGGCGAAGGGACAGCAGGGATCCATCATTTGCTTGGCAATTTGGGCGGGCAACAGCAATTTGGACTTACAAGCGTATCATGGTGGGCATAGTTGATAGGTGCGTTGGCGTAGTCGCCAAGTCGACGCATTGGCCAACGCCTGCCTTGCTCGACAACTGCGCCTGCGAGTTCATCAAGGTATACACCGGCGAGCGCACCAGGACCCCACCCCAGAGCCGACCAGGTTGCGTGACACAGAACCCATATACACCAATACCCATGATTCCCATACCCGAATGGACTCTCTCCCCCTGTGCGAATTGCTTCACGGTAAATGCTCTTTTCGCCCTCTATGTCGTTGGCATCGATATACATACAGAGCGGCAATATTATTCCATCATAACGGGCAGTCTGGGATGCTGTGTGCCAAGCCATCACGAAGGGTTTGAACTGCGCCGGAGAGTTTTCCAGCGTTTTTAAAAGTGCTGGAGAGGAGGCAGTAGTAGTCTGGCTGAAAGTGGTAGCACGATCACGACTGCCATCCATCACTCCGCGTATGTAACTTAGGCCTTTATTGGAGCCAAAGTGATCTTTCGAGAGCTCGAGGTGGTCAAAAGCCGCATAGTAGAGGGGATTTGCTATATCAGAGTGCACACTGAGACAAGGCTATTGCAGAAGGCAATTTTAGTTGGAAATGGACGAAGGCGGGATTAAAACACTG
Source organism: Nothomitra cinnamomea (assembly GCA_022345685.2). Taxonomy (NCBI): domain Eukaryota; kingdom Fungi; phylum Ascomycota; class Geoglossomycetes; genus Nothomitra; species Nothomitra cinnamomea. The sequence continues at coordinate 11,367 of JAJDMX020000317.1, read as the reverse complement.
GATGGCATTTGTGGGGGGGCGACCACTATTTCCACGAGTCAAGACACTTATGCCACGGGGTAAAATCTTTTGTGCCAAGGGGGCATTTTACTATTCCCACAGGTTGGGGCATACAGTTGGAGAACCTACCTAGAAGTTTATTTAGTGTTCTGAGACGGAGGCAAATATAAAGAGAATAAATTGCATCGACTAGATACAAAAACAAGGGCGTATAGATCATCCCCCATCATTGAACGCTGCTCCACGAGGGCGGTGAGCACTGCGGGTTCTAGTACGAGCTGGCATATGTTGGAATCCGCTTTGACGTCACGTGGTGTCATTTCCGTAGTGTTTAAATAGCGGGCTTCGCCCACCCCCAATCCAAACCTCGTCCGCTCCAACAGCATATCGATACGCTCAAATGCTGAGGGTTCACGACGTGTAAGTGAGGCTGCTTTACGGCTGAATGCAGCATGATTCAGCCAACACCTAGGCGGAGGATCCTGTATTGCTGGACGGCTAAGGGTTTGAGCCACAGCAGGCTCTAAAACTAGAGGCTGTGTTGCACCACATTCGTGTACATGCACCCCATTTTCATGGGTGGGGCACCCCGCCTATGGATCGGGTACGATCCCGCGAGCGGGGTACCCTCACCATGTGGCATCCACTAGCAAAATCGCATGTGGAAATAGCAGGCGCCATTACTAGTCGTCAAGGCGGAATTTGCGTGGGACGTATGGCAATCATAGACATCGAAAAGAAATTCAGTTGGCCTGAAGAAACAGCAGGATCCTAGTTTTGCAAGTGCTTGAGGGAGTGTCGTAGGCAAAAGCTTTGCCACCGGCAATTCTAGTTTCAGTCTCGTAAATAGGCGTCAGAATATGATCTTGGCATTCGGAAAATTTGTAGGTGATTTACGAATCGGGCACACCCCATACATGGAGCGGGTGCCGCGTCACGAGGATGCCCCGTCCATGGAATCGTACCCGCTCCATGAACGGGGCCGGTAGACGAACAGGGTCAACATGAATCATACTATTGCAAGGCCCCTTTGAGGCCCGTGCCCACCAGGACTTTGGCCGAGTCCTGGCCCCATGGTGGCTAGGCAGAAGGCCTTCAGCAAAGCTAACATGTGCCTTCTTCTCTTCGGGTTTTGGGGGAAGGAGATCTTCAGCCGAAACCAACATATATACTCCTTTTTGGGGGATCTGGCGCGAGGAGTTTCCCCCGCGGAAGTTGTTTTTCGAGCATGCCTTTATCTTCTATACGTGCTAAATTAAAGTTAGGTTACGTGCTGGCCCCAGTTAGGAATAATATCAGGCACAATATACTACCAACAATCCCTTCCTCCCGACAGATTTTTTTAAACTTATCCAGACGAATCCTTTTTAAAATGCACTCATTTGGAATCCACTCTTCGACGAGGTGGGATTTAGTAATGAAATTCAATCTGCCTGGCCCCGTGTAGGGAAGACCGAGTCGGTCAGCGAGGCTAGCTGACCGGTGGAACTTGAACCCCTCTTCCTCATCTCGTTGCTGCCGATTACAGCAACTTCGCTCCTGTACTCGTCCCAATTCCATGTATAATTGGTTATCCGGCCGGCGCTCTCACTAATGGATATAATAGGACCATGCTTTCGTTCCTTGAAGTCTGTATTGAGGTGATTGATCACATCAAATTTGGTGATTCCGACGTCTGGAGAGAAGTTACGCAAGTCGAAGGCGAGGAAGCCTACCCCGTCGATAGGGGATCCACGCGACTTGAGTTTGTATGCTCGGAAGAGTAACCTATCTTCACCATTTTCGCTCGACAAAGGACACTGACCATCCAGGAGGGTGCTATTCAACTGCGATACGAGTTCTTTCACCTCAGCCTGAACTCGTGGGAGCTGAATCCGGTCTAGATGTTCAATCTCTCTGGTGTACCACGCCTCAACATCTCTCATGCGAGCAGCCTCACTAGCCATTTCAGTCTCATCTCCTACCCTGAGCCCCTCTGGTGCTTGTGCAAACTCATCTATTGACACCATTGCTCCAAGCTCACCCAAAGCCGATGTAAACCCCGCTATTTCCTCCACTAACTGCTCGAATATCCGCACCAGCCTTTCTGTGCCCTGTGCTAGCGGTGGTGGTCCGCGAACTCATTCCAGGCACCTCCTCGCCCATTCTCTATGGTCAGTCGCGGCCGTAAGCTCGTCACGCCTCGCGAGAAGCTCCCCCCTCTTCTTGTAGACACGCGTAAGTAACTCATCAGCAAACCCTGCGATCTCCTGTTTTGGTGGTTCCTGCTCGTTCCTAAAGCGAGTCCCCGTTCCACTTTTGTCTGGAGACATAGTCAGGGGCATCATAGCCAGGGAGTAGGCAGGGTGTGTGGGACGTTTTGGTGGTGGAACTTGGTGGTAAGCGGGCGAAGCTTCTTCCCGTCGACCCCGGTAGCACAAAGTTGGCAATTCTGATCAGCATTTTGCCCCAAATGAACAGTAGAGTAAACTAAACATGGCGATCAAACTTTCCCTTTTAGAATCGCATTCCAACATCTGGCTATTGTGCCGTTCTGACGCGAAGTCGCCAGCGACTTTGATATGGCAGACTCGCTTAAGAATACTTACCAATAAATAACTCTATTGGAAGCGACCGAGCCACATAGCGAACCGACCCGCGTGCCTCATACCCTTGGCCCAGTATCGCTATCCAAGCCTGCGCAACAACCAAAAGTCACACAAACCCGGGGGTATGTGCGTTTGAAAACCCCCGTCAAGCACCTCAAAACGCATATACTCCCAAAGGTGCACCACGCTTGACATGTGCACATTACGTGTGAGTGTGCTTGCTAGATTTGATGGGGTAGCCGGGTGCAAGCGCATTACCCGATCGGGTAATTAGCTGCATATGCCAGCATTCTTGACCTAGCTGATTAGTGACGCGAGCATCCTTAGTGGGGGGGCATCGTGGCATTCTTGAGCAAGGGCCAGAACACCAAAATCGCCACCAATATCGCAGACAGCAGCGCTAGAAGGAGACGTCGCATTGAAATTCTGAAGAGTGCGTTTTAATCGCAGCACTCGGGCTAGTCTTCAGCCAACTTTGCGCGAAATTACGATCGCGGTTGCTGATTTTGGGTTGCTGAGATGTCGGCCTTCTGGCCAAGGCCGATAGCGTCGCGTTTCTCGCGACGTTTCTGCCTAACGGAAAATCACCGGAATCACCTTCATCTCATTTCTCGTTGCACTCTCTCAGGCATGGTGACTTCCTTTCCCGAAATACCAGCCGCGTTTTAGCCCTGAGAGCGTGGACAGTCTTGGCCGAACTTCACGATGTTGGGGACGTACCACAATAACTTGACGACTTCGAATATTGCCGCTGGTTTTCGGGAGAGCGCTCGCTAAATTTGGGCGGGGCTGTCATCTATGTATGGAGTAGGCCGCGAACGTACCCAGCGGTAATACCTCACTCACTAAGGCTGCGAGATTGTAGGGACTAGCAGAAGCAATGGACTATCGCATCTTTGGCCCCCCAGTTAAACTCAAAGCCGATCTCGTGACTTGCGCACTAGTCCCGAGGTCGCTATGGCTGCAAACGTGTTACCAGCCGGGCTGTTGCTCGACTGAACCAGGAAACCTGTCGCTCCAACGTTTTGACTCGCCATAAATTTGACGGCTGGCCGGTAACTATCTTCCGTGCTGCGTCACGCCGCTAGCAGCCGGAAAGGAAAGAACCAACTGGAACGTCTCGCGGCTTCCTGGCCCCATCGTCGGGTATCTTGGCCCGTAGTGACCTGTCACACGTGTGGGGCCTTGCTCGCGTTCGCTTCGATCCCGGCAGGAGTAATGAGTTAGCAGATATCGGATGGAACTCTCTGCATTGTGGACTTGCTCCTGTAAAGATGACCTGGATACTTCTCCTTTAATGGATAAAAAGCGTGATTGATTGGCTAGGAGTTTCCCGACCTAGGACGAGCATTTCCGTGTCCCGAAGGGGCCTGGAGCGATGTTAAATTAAGTATCCTAAGCATTTCGGCTCTAGAGAACGAGAGGGCTGTTAGCCACTTAGCTCGCGATGTGGTTAGTGCGGATGACATCGCTCACCAATGAATGATCCGCGAACCGAAGCCCGGCTTGGCATCACCTAATCCGACCGATTCCCCCGCACAGGCTGGAAGCCGCCTGTCTATGGCTCGAGCCCCTCCATTTCATTCCTTCGCCACTTCTTTCTAGAATCCTCTCGCGCAAACTCAGCCTTCCCGCGACACCCCCAACCCGTAATCCTAGCCTCAGTTTCAGCATGGCGACGCCGGAGCAGCCAGCAAACGTCGCTCTCGAATATGATGTGAGAATTCCTTCGCGTGCGCACCTCGATTTTGACTGCATTCTAACTGAGCACGACTCATTAGAGCGACGACGACTCCACCTACGGCGATGATCAGTATGCCACCAATTCCACCAGCGCTAGTGCGTGGTCTGCAGGATCTCCCGCTGAACCCTGCTAAAGACAGAGCAATCTTACGTCGCTTGCATCGGAAGTCTGGAGCTACCGAAGGGAGCATGGCCGTACCTACCATGGGTATAAGGATGGGAGTAAGTTCTTGCCTCCTGTTGCATCCACCGCAGCCACACCGAAAGGAGCACAGCTGATCCGTACCGGCGCATAGAGTATAATATTCCCAATGACGAGGTAAACCATGCCAAATTCCTATAGCCGCTGTAATTACAGTTTACTGACAACTCGAGTTTAAGAGCGAGAAAGACCGGCTAGGTTCAATTCATTCCCATTGACGCGTGTGGAAAGTCTGGGCACGCTGACTAGGATAGACCTGCAACACCAACTTTTTCTCCTTACATTTGGAAACAAGCTCTCCCTCGCGCCTGTCGGCACCAAGCTCCACAATGTTCTGGATATTGGCACGGGAACGGGGATTTGGGCGATGGATTTTGGTACGAACACTCATACTCTTTGCGCTGCTCTTTTGTTTCCCTGTTGATGAATCTGGGTAGCCGATGAACACCCCGAGGCAAAGGTTCGTAGCGAGCCATTTGTTGCAGAAGGCAGCCGCTAACCGTTTCACTCATCAGGTGGTTGGGACGGATCTAAGCCCTATTCAGCCGAAAATGTAAGTAGGCTCCAAGATCGCGCGGACGGTCACCTGAGTGCTTCACAGGGTTCCTCCGAACTTGAGTTTCATTATCGATGACTTGGAAGAGCCGTGGGTCTTCGAAGAAAAATTCGATCTTATTCACTCCCGTATGATGGTTGGAAGCATTGGAGATTGGCCAAAGTACATTCGCCAGGCCATGGAGTATGTCTGCATCCCAAGAAGCCCAGCCCGATAAACAAACTCCTTTCCCCCTCCACCCTCGAGCAGTGCATGCGCTGAGTACAGCACCGTGCGCAGGAATTTGTCGCCCGGCGGATGGCTCGAATTGCAGGAAACTGACTCGCCAATTTGCTGCGATGACGACTCGTTTCCGGAAAGCTCACCCCTCTTCCAGTGGTCCATTGCAGTCAACGAAGGGTTCAAAGCCGCGGGCCGCGAGTTGACCATGGGGCCAAAGTTGACGGACTGGATGACCCAGGCTGGCTTCACTCAAGTCACCGAGATGACCTACAAGTGGCCCATCAACGACTGGCCAAAGGACAAGCGGTATAAAACCATTGGGCTATGGTCCAGAGAGAATACCTTGGGCCTGTTGCAGGCTATAGCTATGGCGCCTTTAACGAGATTTCTTGGGTGGTCAATGCCAGAGGTCGAGGTCTTGCTTGCTGGTGCGAGAAAAGACCTTGCTGATAGGCGTATACACGCATATTGGAACATGTGAGTACAGGGCTCGACTGTCCTTTATTCCTTCGGGTAAACCTGACGTGCATGCGGAAATCGCTGACTTTTCTCATCTTGCGCGACCAGTCGGGTGGTTTACGGCCAGAAACCCGTCGATATGGAGCCTGATCAAGGCGAATAAAAATAAACTAGGGAAATTGTGGCATCGTGGGCGCACAGTAGGCAGCAGGGGGGCATTGTAGGGCCACCGTAAGGGAATAAGAGCTGTCTCTAAAGCTACATATCGTTCATGTCGTAATCATTTAGTTAAGCAAGCCACAACGTTCTCATTCGTTGCCGGCCTTGGGGTCGTGACTGCTTTTCGGATATTCCACAATGGCACTAGTTATGTTTGAATTAGCCAAAGAAACATGTAACTCGGTGCCTAGAGCACTTCGTTCAGAAATGCATGAAGTCAGTGTTGAATAGAATAGGGCTCCTGAGTGTGATTACTTCTAGAACCCGGCCTAAGTTCTGCCGCAACGACCCCTGCACTCAAAGCTGCTGTTCAGCCGAACTCAAGAGGCTACAGGCCATCCTTTTGCAGCATTCACAGAGTCCGAGACAGCTATACTGTTCGTTTACCCCTGTATCGCCTTTGGAAGCCCAGACGAGGTGTGCGGGTCCATTGGCTAATAGGCACTTTTCATGAAAAGAAATAGCACCCCGTGTACAATATGGATTTTCGAATGAGCCGTACCATTCGATCACAAGCTGTGAAATTTGTATCTACGTAGAATTAAGAAATGCTCCGCACTACAATAATATTGAAGCCTACTTCTACCCACGCCCCCCTCGCTTTGCCTCGCGCGCTTATTTCGTCGTGTCTTTCCCCCCGGTTTCTGGTTCTTCCATCAGACGCTCGCCTGAAATAGTCGCCTGCGCGTTTTCACTCTTGCTGTGATGGAACCTGGGCAGACCGTGCTTGTTTTGGCCGGCAGGGAGCTCGAAGAGGCGGTGGAGGGGGTGCCGATGAAGAGGTATCAGAAGCATTCGACGGAGCGATAGCAGCATAGCAGCCTCATCTCACTCATGTACTGGTGTAGGGCTAAGGCAAGGAGGGTCCTGGTTTGAATGGCAAGAGAGAGTGCTTTCGGTTCCATTCTCAAAACAGAGGTATTTAAAGCGAACATGTCTTGGTATTTATGCATTACATTCTAGAGAAGCTTTTCCCTTCGAAAAATGCTTAAAGCAGCTTTCAAACACTGAAAACAAATAAGAAGCTAAAGCTTCTTAAAGCCAGGAGCACACCCACATGTGTATTAGTGTCATAAATATTCTGAGCCTTATCAGGATAATGCCACAAACATAGAAGTAGCATTAACTACTATTAGATTGAATTACAATTCTACAGAATTAAGAACAGCACACACAGCTTAACAAAGATAAACTGAATACGAGGATGAATAGTACTTACCAGAGTTAAGTGGAGGCCAAAGTAAAGCTTATATAATCAGTACTCTCAGCACTAGGAGTGTAACCTATGGCAAATCAGTAATTCACCTATATTCCAATTAAGGCAACAACTTCAGCTAGTTATGTGAATGCCAAGTGACTTAATTAGAAAGCAATTGGCCATACAGAGTTTTACAGAATATAGAGTCCAGAACTGTTAAATGTAAGCTAAAGACTAAAGAAGCTAAAAGACACTTAGTAGCTAAAGAACATATCAACTGAATGTAGTGAGTAGCTCAAGCATAGGCAAAGGGTTATAAGTCATGATAATTCAGGTTCTATTATCAGATTTAAAATGAGTCATATTGTGAGTTATACCAAGAAGAGTGTATATTAAGTAGTATAAGTCGCCTATTGGCAGGTAGCTAAGATATCAATGAAGAGGTGACTATAAATACTGTATTGAGATCTCAAGAAAAGTGTATTTCCTTTTCTCTTTACTGAATATTTTGTTAGTTTAGCAATTAAACTTTATATTAAGAATCATTGCCTTAAAATATCTTTTAATATAATTACAGCAAAACTGTTTCATTACCACAGTATATGGAACTAACTTAACTATTTCACAGTTACTCTATAAATGTCATACCGTATACCTAAACACCCAAAATAAACTAGATGATGAGATCTTATCAATATCAGATTGTTGCAATTAGGTTCTTGTTATAGTATTCAGGCTCTTGACAGTTTCCAAAAATCAATAACACTAATGTAGTAAAAATTGTAAAATTGTTTTAAAAAGTTCATATTAAGTACTTTTATATAATAATTAAAGCTATTAATCTATTGTATAGACTAATAGGTACATGAGTAGTATTGTGACAAAGGATTCAGATATTGAGAAATAGATGATACTAGCATATGTTAATTGAACTTAAGTGCTCTAGATGACTTAACCTATAGACAGGGTCTTCTTGTTACCAGGGACCAGAATCACTTTCTAGCTAAAATTCAATAAGGTAACATATAATTATATTTTTCAATATCTTGAACAATAAAACTTGATTACTAAATAACAAACTTCTAAATAATACATTTGATAAAGAGAAGAGAAAAGCACTTTCCATTGCTCTCTAAGCATTCTTTTATAGTAGCTCTTTATTAAGTTACTAACTACTTGCTATCAAGTAATTGCATACCATATTACAGTTACGTCAAGATATAACTTATAATCTAAATTCCAAATAAGAAAACCTGAGTTATAAAGTGACTCATACCTCTTCTACCTTTATGTAATTACTGCACAACTCACTACTTCTAGCTAACGTATTCTTTAGTTGTCTTCAGCTAATTAGTAATCTATTATCTTTTCTCTTAAATTACCCTTAACCAATTTATAACTAGAAGCCTTCATAATTCGTTAGTCACTTCTCATATATCTCTCTTAGCATTATAGTGACTAGCTGAGATCATTAAGTTAAGTCTATCTAGCCAGGGTATTATCTTATGTTTATCAGTTACTGCGTACAGTATATAGTGTATAGACTTAATAACTTGTATATTATTATTATGAGCCCCCATACTCTAACAAGTTCTATTGCTGTTCATATTCAGTAGTTGGCTCTTTTAGCTATATGCTATACCTAATAGAGTCCTGTTTGCAATTCGATTTAATAGTTCCTATACTATTCCTATGTTTATGGCATTCTACAACTTGGAGCCTAAGATATCTATGACAGGTATTCTCTCCCTCTAATCTATCTAAAGCACTCTGAGACCTACATATATGAACCTAATTACTCAAAATAATGTCTAATAGCTCCACTAGCTCTGATTAAGATATATCCTTATATTATAAGATAGGATTACCTCCATTTTCACTTACAGCAAATAGGTTATCAAAATTTAACTATTTTATTCTATATATCAGAAACTTATCTTTACCAACAAGCCAGAAATAAAGAAACTTATTAGCTTAGAATCTAATAAAAGACTAAAAAATCTCTTTCTATATAAGATAAAAGTATACTGTATTATAATTAGTATAAATACTATAGATAAAGTTTTGAGAGAGGAACCACTTATAATGGCAAAAGCTTTAGATATCATAAGATAGATGATACTAGTATACATTACTTAAACTTAAGATATTCAAAATAACTCAATTTATAAATGTAATCTTTTGGTTGCTAAAGACTAGAACTACTTCTTAACTGAAATTCAACAAAATAATATGAAATTATATCTATTAATACCTTGAGTAATAAACTTAAATTATTAAGTAATAAATAATTTGATTTAATATTTAATGAAAAGGAAAGGAAAATACTTTCTATTACTCTCTAAGTACTTTTTATAGCTACTTGTTATAGACATCCTAAGCCTTATCAGAATAGACACCATAAATATAGAGTTGATATTGATTATCATTGAATCAGATTGCAATTCCATAGAATTAAGAATAGCACACATAACTTAGTAAGAATAAACTAAATACAAGGATTGATAGTACTTACTAAAGGTAAGTAAGAGCTAAAAATGCAGCTTACATAATTAGCACTTTAAGCGCTGGGAGCGTAACTCACAGCAACTCAATAAATTACCCATATCCTAGTCAAAATAACAATTTTAGCTAGCTACAAAAATACTAAGCAACTTGATTAGGAAGTGATTGATTATACAAAGTTCTATAAACTATAGAGTCTAGAACTGTTGGACATGAACTAAGGACCAAGGAAGCTAAAAAATACTTAGCAACTGAAAGACATATTAGCTAATTATAGTAGGCAGCTCAAGTATAGATAGAAGATTATGAGTCATAACAACTTAAATTCTATTATTGAACTTGAAATAGATTATGTTATGAGTCATACCTAAAGGTGTGTACACTAAGGGGTATGAGTTGCTTATTGGTAAGTAGTCAAGAGATTAGTAAAAAAGTATCTATAAGTACTATGTTAATATTTTAGGGAAAGAATTTTTCATTTTCTCTTCACTGAATATCTTGTTAGTTTAAGTAATTAAGCTTTATATTAAGAATTATTGCCTTAGGATATTTTTAATATAGTTGCAGTAAAACTATTTTGCTATTATAGTATATTGAACTAATATAACTGTCCTACAGTTATCTTACAAATGTCTTGCCATATATCTGAACTCCCAAGATAAACTAGAAGACAAGACTTTGTCGGTATTAGATCATTATACTACTCTTCATTAATTTACTAATTACTTACTGTTTAATGATTATATACTACATTATAATTATATTAAGATATAGCTTATAACTTGAATTTCAAATAAGAAAATTTAAGTTAGGCTATAAATCATACTTCTCTTACCTTTATGCAATTACTATACAACTCACTACTTCTGACTAATATATTCCTCAGCTATCTTAGCTTGTCAGAAATTTATCTTCTTTCTTTTATGGTTACTTCTAGTTAGTTTTTAACTAGTAGCTTTTAGAGTTTATTAGTTACCACTTATATTACTTTCATAATATTATAGTTACTAACTAAGTCTACTAAATAAGAGTTATCTAACTAAAGTATTATCTCATGTTTTTCAGTTATCATATGCAGTATATAATATATAGGCTTAACAACCTATACTCTATTAATTTGAATAACATAACTTCAATAAATTCTGTTATTACTTATATTTAGTAATTAACTTTCTCAGTTATATGCTAAACTCAATAAAGCCTTATTTATAATCTAATTCAATAGTGTATATGCTATTTTGATATTTGTAGTATTCCATGGCTTGAGACCTAAGATGTTTATAATACTATTTATATATTTACTTAATTGTGCAAATATATTTCAGCTATTTTTTAAGTATAAAGTTACTTCATTAACCTTGTAAAACTCTTTAGCAATTAATAAAATCTCTTTACTATCTATATTATACTAGGATTAACTATTTTTACAAAGTATTAATAACTTGAGTACTGATAAGAACTTTATACATATATTTATAAAAGTAAATAATATCAAATACAATAGTTATGGCAGCGGAAATACCTTCTAAAAAGTTTTATATCAATGATTATATATTTACCTTATAACTTCAAGTAAAATTTCTGAAGTAATATATTAGGGCTCGCACTATTGCCACAGGGGAAAACGTTAATGCCACAGGGTAAAACGTTAATGCCACAGGGTCGTGATATGACA